>PVLC010036532.1:0-15478 GCA_004027655.1 Graphiurus murinus
GGGGGGGGGGCACCCAGACAGGAGGGGTCAGGGTCCACTGAGTCACAAATAGCTCAGAGAAGAGTAACAGCACCCTTGTGTTTTAATAAAATACAGCCCAACCTTGCCCTCCTCCAGGAAGCCTTCCCTGGTTGAGTCTCTGGGATTCCGCTCATCACTCTTCCTGTCACAGGCGTCTGCCTTCCGCCAGGCTCCACTGTCAGCTCTGCCCTTGTTTCCACCTCTGACTCAGCACACACAAAACCTCAGGCACAAACCGCACAGCTCCCCACCAACACCTGCGACGCCGCCGACGCCCAGGCATTACCGCCATCATCTCCGTTGCTGACACCTGAAACCTGGACCTCATTCTGGATCCGTCTTCTCCTTCAGTCAGCCGCTGAGATCTGGGTTTCTCTTGTCCTTCCCCGCCTGCAGCCTCTGACACATCCTCCTCACTGCCTCCTGCCAGGCTGTGCAGAAGCCTCGGCATGGGGCTGCAGCCTCTTCTGGAGCTGATCTATCCACCATGACTCCCAGCTAGCTTCCAAAGCACAGAGCTGCCCCGAGCTCCCTCCCCAGCCACTGAAGCAACCACTCAGGGTCCTGTCACCTCAAGTCCGAATCCTAGTGCTCAGCTTTCAAGCACTTCCAGGGTCTGGTTCCAACCCACCCCATTCAAACTGAGTCCATAGGATCCTCATTTCCAAGCAAACATTTTGGTGCTCCTAGACATACCACATGAGTGTCCTGCTCTTCCCTCTTTTTATTTAATTCATTCATTCATTTATTTTGGTCCTGGGAATTGAAGCCAGGGTCATTCCACCTCCGAGCTACACCCCCAGCCCTTTTTTTGTTTTGTTTTGTTGTTTTGGAACAGGGTCTCGCTAGGTTGCTGACAGTCTCACTACATTGGTGAGGCTGTCCTTGAACCTGCAATCTTCCTGACTCAGCCTCCCAGGTGCTGGGATCACAGGCATGCACCACCACACCTGGCTTGTTCCCTCTTTTTAAAATGTGCCCCCTCCCCTAACAAGTCCTTCCCCAAACCCAAGCCAGCCCCCTTTGTACACTGATTTGTCAAAGCTCTCCTCAGAGCAGGGACATGTTTAAAATTGAAGTCCATGTCCTGTGTACCCGAGCCCCCTGGCTCCCCTCTTATCCTGTATGTGTGGAGAGTGAGTGGCCAGTAATGTCACCAGTGAGGTCTGGCTTCCTATCAGAGGATCTCCTGGCCCAGAGCAGAGCCTGCTCCTCACAGGCTGAAAGCCGAGGCCAGTGGCTGTCTCCCCATTCAACAAGGGCACCTGGGTTCAGGGGCCGTGTCCCCCCACCCCCATCAGACAAGAGCTCCTTGAAGCCAGGAATGTGTCTCCCACCCCAGTGAATGTTCCCCAGAGTTGGCACCAAAGCTTGTCTTTCTGGATCTTTAGGGGATGCCCAGCCCCACGAGCTGGCTAACACCCAGAAACATTGGTGAGGTTATTATTGCACGCAGGCACACAGGCCTCCGGAGCAGAGCCCTCAGCTCGGCTGCCCCGACCGGGTCACACCTAGAGCAGGCTGCGGTGGAGGGAGGCTGCCCGTCCACGCTGGGCACAGGAGTGGGCGCACAGCTGCCGGTGGAACTGCAGGCGGTGACCCTTCAGCACCTGGCCCAAGACGTACAGGATCTCCTCAAAGCAAATCTGGTTGTCCTTGTTCTTGTCCCTGCCTGGAACAACTCTGTGATATAGTATGGCTCCTTCCAGCCCTGAAGAAAAGGTCAGGGGGTGGCGGGGGGTTGGATGTCAGCCACGCAACCAGGGCGCAGCCTGCCCACCAGGTCCCAGGCAACCTGCTGAGGTGGGAGGGGGGACAGTGTAGGAAACACCTGCTCACTCACCGTCAGTGACTAGAGCCCCCCATGCTGCAAGACCAGGCTGCAGAGGCAGAGGAGGCCAGTGCCTGGGGTCATGGGCAAGACAGAGGACGTAATCAGCACCACTCATGGGCTGACCATGTCCAGTCCTCAGCAGCGCTGACTGACCTGGCGCCTCCACGCACTGCGCGTTGGCCATTGCAGCTATGGAAGCCGGTGTTCTCTGCTGCACCCGGCCAGCTCCCTGGGAGGAATGCCCAGGCAGGCTTCCTGAAGGTGGGGGTGGTGCCCCCCGCCTCCACCTCCCCACCAGGTGCTCCCCAAGGCAGGGTCTACCTGTCCCTGGTGCCCACATCCCCACTGAGTAGGGTCAGATGCTGCCTAAGATGGCATCTGCCTAGGAAATGGTGATGACGTTTTGCCAGTGTCACCTGTGTAGTGCGCAGAGAGAAAGGACACGGACAGGCACCTGGAAGCTGTCCAGGGTGTCTGGAGCAGGTGGCCCTGAGGCTGACAAGGGGGCAGCATGAAGAGGTCAGGGACCCAAGCACAGGGGAGTCAAGGTGGGCACGGCGGACATGGGCAGCGGCACGTGAAGAAGGTTCCAGCAAGGTTGCACATGCTCCAACCCCGAGTGGCGCGTTTGGAAAGCACGCAGAGGAAGGAAGCAGGCTCCTCCTCCCCACCGGCTGGTGCCAGCCTCTGTCCCCTCTGCCCACCGCCATCAGTTCCTACAATCCCATCACCTCCATGGAGCTGGCTGCCTTAGCAGGCTCCCCTGCCTCCTTGGCCCTGGGCCGCCTCTGCCAAGCCCGCTCCCTGTGCCCCCATGTCTGCCCCCGAGGAAGAGCCCTGTGCCTAGGTGGGATTATGAGCCCCGGGAGTGCAGGACCCCAGACAGCCCCACAGAGTGTTCCCTGGAAAGGAGAGGGATTTCTAGAACAGGACCCCCAAGCTTCCCCCTTTCTAAGTTCTCAAAGAGACACTCCAGGGAACAGAGGCACGACCGTCTCCTCCGCTTTTTCCAAAGTTCAGCAGCGGGATGAGAGGTGACCAGAGGAGAGTGTGTCCCTCCAGTGGAGCAGCCTTGAGTCCGGGGTTGAACCTACCATCCTCTGGAGATGACAGTCCCTGGGGCATGGGACAGTGGGCAGAGGGCCACACCCTCAGACACTCCTGTGGGCCTTCAATCCCCGAGGAGCCTGGTAATTATGGGCTGTGCCTGATGACAGAGAAGGAGGACATGCCTGCAGGGGTGGGCTGGGCCCCTCCAGGTCTGAGAAGCTCTGGGGACCGGAGGTCAAAGGGGAAGCTACACTTCCTAACCCCACCTGTCCTAGACACCCCCAAAGCCTAAACCATCCTCTCCCAGACTCAGAGGACAAAAGGGGCAGGGGAAGGGGTTGGGGCTCAAAGGTCTTGGAGAGATGGCCTGGAGTTTGTGAACAGAGGGGAGGTGTAGGACCTGCCCTCAGGAAGCAGGCTGGGCCGAGAAGTAATCAATCACGCTTGATTTAGGACTGAGTTTCAGGGATTACTTACACTTGGGCTGGAGTGGAGCCAGGCAGGAAGTTTTAGTTGAGGAAAGGACAGGAAATAAAGCCGGGGAAACTCTGCATCCCCTCCCCACCCCCAAACTGGAAAGTCTCATGGGAGTCGGCTCCGACCTCACCACTCACTTCCAACCCCATAACCAACCCTATATGGGCACCCTGGTCCCCTCTTCACCCCGCACCCTCCAGATCTCAGAGCTACACACCAGATGTCCGTGAAGCGGGGCCTTCAGCTCCTCCAGGGACAGGGTCTGCACGTCCCCTTCCCAGGCTGCATAGTGATGGCAGCTGTGGATAATCTGGAGGAGGGATTCCTCCTTGGGTGTGTCTGGCATGCCAGCTGGACCCTTGTCCAGGACAGGGGACAGATCCAGGGACAAGGTGTGCAGCAGCTGGAGACAGTGGATAGTCTGGGGAAAGAGCAGCACCTGGTCTGTGCCAGTCCACAGCAGGATAGACACTCTTCCCAGAACCTTCTGAGCTCCTGCTCCAGCCCATATTCCTTCCTGCACCTGTCTCACTCCAGGGCTTCTGCACTCCATCTGGCCCTCCGCAAACTTGACTCAAAGTCACTGCCCATGCTGAACACAGTAGCGTACACCTTTAATCCCAGTACTTGGGAGGCTGAGTGAGAGAGGAGGATCACAGTTTTGAGGCCAGTATCAGCAACTTAGTGAGATGCTATTTCAAAATAAAAATTAGCCAGGTATAGTGGTGCATGCCTGTAATTCCAGTACTTGGGAGGCTGAGACAGGAGGATCGAAAGCTTGAGGCTAGCCTTAGCAACTTAGCAAGACCCTGTTTCAAAAGACAAAGTTAAAAAAAGAAGCCAGGTGCGGTGGTGCACACTTGTAATCCCAGTACTTGGGAGGCTGAGACCGGAGGATTGAAGGTTCATGGCCAGCCTCAGCTACTTAGTGAAGCTCTCCACAACTTAGTGAGACCCTGTTTCAAAATAAAGAATTAAAAAATAGGACTGTTATGGGGTTCGGACTGTACCCCAAAAATAAAATAATAATAACCCAGGTTCTTTGATATTGTGAAAAAAAGAATTTTAACACATATCAATCACAACAACATCTGGCAGATTTATTATTCAGGAACAGGTCAGGGCGAGGAAAACTGGGGTGTAGGAAAAGACGGGGAGTGCAGAAAGAAATTCCCGACCACCGACTCTTATGGCATCTTTTCTGATCCCGGGCAGGAGTCCAAGAGAGCGAGAGACACGTGGATTCCCGGGGGTATAGGAGAGGGCAGGGTCCTTCCAGCCCCTCACTCTCAGTTTCCAAGATTTTCATAGGTTGAGTTCCAGGTGAGATCTCGCTCCTCCTCTTTCCAGGTGTGCGGGATTTGACGGTACCTCCCAGGTGGGCTGGGCTGTAGTTTCTCTTGGGCCGAACCAAAATTTTCTTTTCAAGGGGTGGACAACCCTCTCCGGATTTTTAAAAAGGCTAAAAACTATATTTCTATGAATTTTCCCGATACCTCTTTTCTACCTAACATTCATACTTCTAAGCTACCTCATCAGGACTGGAGGTGTAGTGTGGTGGTAGAATGCCCTTGGGTTCAATCCCCAGTACTGCAAAAATAAAATAATAAATAGGTGGATGTGTAACTGAGAGGTAAAATGTCCCTAGACTCAATCCCTAGTACCAAAAAATAAAAAGTCACTGCCCACAAGAAGCTTTTCTGCAGAATCTCAGGACAGGACTGTGCCCCTCCACATCCAGGAGCTGTGTCCTCCTCCCCTCCCATCACTCTCAATTTAGGAGTTACCTACAGTCAAGAATAAGGAGAAACTAAAGACTCTGAAGCAGATTGTGCCTATGCTATTCACAGTGGAAATTTTAAATCCTCTCCTACCACCATTAACCATGTTATGCCACAACCAGAATATTAAAATAATTAGCCTGTTCAGGGAGTCCAGCCCTGCTCTTGAGTTGTGGCTGTTTCCTTTCTCACAGGATGTACAAACGCCACATGCCCTGCCATCTTTTCCCCTTAAGAACCTCTCTAGGAGTGCCCTGCCATTAACATCCCAGCCCTATACGATCCATGGCCCTCCCTCGGCCTCTGTGCAGCCATCCTCCCTGGGTCCCGAGCAGAGAAGAATCATGACAATGGCTGTTGCTACCCCTTACAGAGCCAGCCAGGCACCAGGCACCTATACACAACCTTCCACACAATCCTGGCAATGGCCTTGGGAGAAAGCAGCGCTACCCCCATTTTCCTGGGAAGGAGGGAAATGAAACCCAGAGAGGGCAAGGAATGTCCCAAGAACACACAATTGATCCACCTGGAGTTAGATTCAAACCCATATCTTTGGGGCAAGCCCAAAGACTTGCTTTTTATTTAGGGTTCTAAACTGCTTTGGGGACACAGTTACACCGTGGGGACACTATCCATGCCTTTCACATTCTCCAAAACAGGTAAGCTGCCAGGCTCTGCTCTGTAGAACATGCACACATCCAACTCAGCCCTTCCCACCCCTATGTATCTCTTGGAAGAGGCGCCGACCTGTGCAGACCAGGTGAAATTGCTCTGAACCCACAGCACCGCCTGTGCTTGATCCTGGAGAGTCCCCAGCTGAGGCAGGCGGCTTCTGTACAAGCGCCGGCCTCCCCAGCAGGCCATCCTGCCTGACCCCAGTGTCTCCTGTAGTGACAGCCAGTGCCTCTCTCCCCAGGTTCTTTTGCAGCACCATCGAGTCTTAACCACATTCCTGAGATGATATCATGACATACTGCTAAGGTGAACTCATCCAGATTTGGGGACCCACCAGCCCCCAGAACAGGAGCTAAAGCATCTAAGAATCATAAAAGGTCTCGTTATCCATTTCCCACCTCAGAGCGCATCCTCCCGCACCAGGGCTTAGGTGGGGTCAGGCACACACTTAAACACATCTTCCTCAGATGTCCCCCTCAATTAGTGAACCTCCAAACTCCACAGACAAGAGCACCTTCATTAATTCATTCGATGAACATGTCTCAAGTACCTACAGTATACCAGGCACAGGGTGAGGAGGAGCAAAGGGACAGAGAGTCACACAGTCACGATGCACCCTGGCTGGGTGACAGGGACAGGGCACTCCATGACCCCGCCAGGAACACCTCCTGCCTGGGATGCTGAGGAAATCTTCCTTGGGTTGAGAAGTTTTGAGTTGCAATGAGGTAGGAGGACCCAGTGCTCCAGGCAGAGAAACCTGCATGGGGAAGGCTTGGAGGGAGGGAAGCGCTGACTTGCTCAGGGAATGGAGATCACTAGAACAGGTAGAGGCCCCGGCCCATAGCCAACATGGCGGTGGACTCGGCGATGGAGCTGCTGGTTTTAGATACTTTTAAACATCCAAGCGCTGAGCAAAGTTCCCATATAGATGTGGTTCGTTTTCCATGTGTGGTTTACATCAATGAGGTCCGAGTCATACCCCCAGGAGTAGGAGCCCACAGTAGCCTACCTGATAATAGAGCATATGGGGAGACATCTCCACACACATTTCAATTAGACTTATTTTTCAACAATGTAAGCAAACCAAGTGCCCCAGGTTTTGATAGGTTGGGAAGCCTTGAATATGATGAGAATATGTCTATCATCTTTAGACCCAATTCAAAGGTGAGTACTGATGGTCTGGTGCTAAGAGCCAGTACAACTGTCTGACTCTAGCAATATATGGATCAGTGGATAGAGTAATAAGTCATGACAGAGACTCTCCACCTCCACCACCTCCCCAGCCACAGCCACGTTTGAAAAGGAATCCAAAACATGTTGATGGTGAGAAAGAAGATCAGTTTAATGGAAGCCCTGCAAGACCACGGCCAAGGGGACCAAGAACTCCTCCAGGAACCCCTCCACCTGATGATGATGAGGATGACCCCATGCCTTTGCCAGTGTCTTCTGGTGATAAGGAAGAGGATGTTCCTCATAGAGAAGATTACTTTGAGCCCATTTCCCTGATCGGAATTCTGTTCCTCAGGAAGGTCAGTATTCTGATGAAGGGGAAGTGGAAGAGGAACAACAAGAAGTAGGAGAAGATGATGAAGATGATGTGGATGTAGAGGACGAAGAGGATGAGGATGAGGATGACTGCCAAACAGTAGATAGTATCCCTGAGGAGGAAGAAGATGAAGAGGATGTAGAAGAAGGTGAAGGGGATGATGGTTGTGAGCAAATTTCCAGTGATGAAGACGGAATTGCTGACTTGGAACGTGAAACATTTAAGTATCCAAACTTTGATGTTGAATACACTGCCGAAGACTTAGCTTCTGTTCCTCCTATGACATATGATCCATATGACAGGGAGCTAGTACCACTCTTATACTTTAGCTGTCCATACAAGACTACTTTCGAAATTGAAATCAGTAGAATGAAGGAGAAGGCCCAGATAAAGAAAACTCAGGGGCAATTGAAGCCTCAGTGAAGTTAACTGAACTGTTAGATTTGTATCAAGTAGAGGTACAAAATGAGTAACAGCTTTAGAAGAAATTCCAAGTTTAATAATAAAAGGATTAAGTTATTTGCTATTGAAAAACACAAAACAAGACTCCCTTGGACAGTTGGTAAACTGGACAATGCAAGCGTTAAATTTACAAGTAGCCTTTCGCCAACCCATAGCCTTAAGTGTCCGACAGCTCAAAGCCGGGACCAAATTAGTGTCCTCACTAGCAGAATGTGGGGCTTAAGGAGTCACAAGACTGTTACAAGCTGGAGTGATCAATATATCATTTGAGCTCCTATTTGCTGATCATGTCTCTCATCTTTCCTTAAGTTAAATGCTTTTAAAGCCTTGGACAGTGTCATTAGTATGACAGAAGGAATGGAAGCTTTTTTAAGAGGTAGGCAGAGTGAAAAAAGTGGCTACCAAAAACTTCTGGAACTCATACTTTTAGATCAGACTGTGAGGGTTGTCACTGCTGGTTCAGCTATTCTTCAAAAATGTCATTTCTATGAAAACTTGTCAGAGATTAAAAGACTTAGTGACCATTGAGCAGAGAAGACCTCATCTGTTCCTAACCACAGTGAAACTGATCATGACACCGATGCTGGACTGGAGCGAATAAACCCAGAATACGAAAGTGAGGTAGAAACACCTATGGACATGGATCTTTTGGAATCCTCAAATATTAGTGAAGGGGAAATAGAAAAGCTTATTAACCTCCTAGAAGAAGTGTTTCATTTAATGGAAACTGCACCTCATACAGTGATCCAACCTCCTGTTAAGTCTTTTCCAACAATGGCAGAATTACTGGACCTCCAGAGAGGTATGATCCATACCCTGCTCTCTTTAGGCATCTCCACAGTCATCACTTCTTGGAGTCGGTTACCTTGCTTTTGTCAATTCCAGTAACAAGTGCGCACCCTGGTGTGCTGCAAGCCACAAAAGATGTTTTAAAGTTTCTTGCACAGCCACAAAAAGGTCTTCTTTTCTTTATGTCGGAATATGAAGCAACAAATTTGTTGATCCGAGCTCTTTGTCACCTTTATGATCAAGATGAAGAGGAAGGTCTCCAGTCTGATGGTATTGATGATGCATTTGCCTTGTGGCTACAGGATCCACTCAGACATTGCAGCGTATTACAGAACTCTTCAGTCATTTTCAACGTTGTACAGCCAGTGAAGAAACTGACCATTCAGATCTCTTGGGAACCCTTCACAATCTTTATTTGATTACTTTTAATCCTGTGGGAAGATCAACTGTTGGCCATGTTTTCAGTCTTGAGAAAAATCTCCAAAGTCTCATTACTCTAATGGAGTACTATTCCAAAGAAGCGTTGGGTGATTCCAAGTCTAAGAAGTCAGTAGCTTATAATTATGCAGGCATCCTTATCTTGGTGGTGGTTCAGTCTTCCAGTGATGTCCAGATGCTGGAACAACATGCAGCATCTCTCTTGAAGCTTTGTAAAGCTGATGAAAATCATGCTAAATTACAAGAACTTGGCAAGTGGCTTGAACCTCTGAAAAACCTTAGATTTGAAACTAACTGCATCCCAAATTTGATTGAATATGTTAAACAGAATATTGATAACTTGATGACTGCAGAGGAAGTTGGCCTTACCACTGCCTCACGTGTTCTCTGTAATGTGGCTTGCCCACCACCACCTATTGAAGGTCAACAGAAAGACCTGAAATGGAATCTTGCCGTTATTCAGCTTTTTTCTGCTGAAGGAATGGACACCTGTATTCGAGTTCTACAAAAATTGAACAGTATTTTGACTCGGCCTTGGAGGCTCCATGTCAACCTGGGGACTAACTACCCTTCACAGAGTTACCACTATTTCAATGGCTCGCTGCACACTCACTCTACTTAAAACTATGTTCACAGAACTCCTGAGAGGTGGATCCTTTGAGTGTAAGGACATGCGTGTTCCTTCAGCACTTGTTACTTTACACATGCTCCTGTGCTCTATCCCCCTCTCAGGTTGTTTGGACAGTGATGAACAGAAAATTCAGAATGATATAATTGATATCTTACTGATTTTTACACAAGGAGTTAATGAAAAACTCACAATCTCAGAAGAGACTCTGGCCAATAATCCTTGGTCTTTAATGTTAAAGGAAATTCTTTCTTCCATCTTGAAGGTTCCTGAAGGATTTTTTTTCTGGACTCATACTCCTTTCAGAGCTGCTGCCTCTTCCTTTGCCCATGCAAACAACTCAGGTATCATTTACATATAACATGCATCTTATAAATGACTGCAGTAACACTTTTAATGAAGTCAGTGATTTTGTTAAAAACTAATCCTCATCCTTCTACCCACAAAGACATAAAATAACTGGATGAGAGTGAGTTAAAACTGAAGCAAGTTGGTCATTGAGGAAATAATGGGGATAACATTTTAAACACATTTTTGTTAAAGTGAATTTTATTTTGCTGTTATGTATATGTGTGCTGACATATTTCTGTTATTTTAAATACTCCCCCTTTAAAATGTGTTAGAATTTGCAAATAACTAGTTTGTTTCACCAATGGACTCTGTTCAACTGACTGCTAACTCATTGAATTCAAACAAATGTCTAATTGTATAATAGAAAATTAAATGTTTTAAGCATGCAAAAAAAGAAAAAAAAGGAACAGTTAGAAAAGACAAGGCAGGCCTGGCGCGTGGCGAACGCCTGTAATGCCAGTACATGGGAAGTTGAGACAGGAGGATCGCAGGTTGGAAGCCAGCCTCAACAATTTAGCAAGACCCTGTTTCAAAATTTAAAATAGGGCTGGCAGTGTAGATCAGAGATACCCGTGGGTTCAATCTCGAGTACAATAAAATAAAATAAAACAGCTGCAGAGGCAGCATGTATGCACCAAGCGGGAGCTGCGACTTGGTACATGGAACAAAGCTAAGAGATGGCCTCTAACGAGTTAGGGGATCGGTGGGAGGTGAAAGAGAAGTGGTCCGAGGAGCTTTGTTCATCAAGAAATAACCAGCTGCGCTGTGGAAACGACTCTACTGTAAAAGGGCCAAACCTGTAGGCTCAGCCTCCGCACAGATGCCACGTGGGGCCTTGAGTGACGGGTGAACTCCTCCCCCCAGCTCAGCTCAGCCCAAGTCTTCTCCCAGCGGCCCCGCCCACCAGCCCCATCCCCACCCAGGAAGCGGCCGCACAGGCCGATGAGCGGATCTCCCAGAAGGGGGCGCCAAAGGACAAGGAACTGACCCAGAGACCCGTTTCTGCATCCCTCAGGTTTGACCGAAAGTTCTCCGCAGATGCTGGAGGTGCAGCTCAGCGGTAGAGGGCGTGCATGCACAAGGCCCTGAGCTCCATCCCTGGCCAGGCCCAAACTAGCAACAGATAAACCCGGCGTGGTGGCGTACGCTTGTAATACCAGTACTTGGGAGGCTGAGACACGAAGATAGCAGGTTTGCGGCCAGCCTCCACAACTTAGTGAGATCCTGTTTCAAAATAAAAGAATAAAATAGGGATAGAGGTGTAGCTCAGAGGTAGAATGCCCCAGTACCACACACACACAAAAATATATCTATATATGTGTATATATGATAGATATATGATGATAGATCGATAGATAGATGATAGATAGATACTCAAGCCAATATCTTTTCCAGTTTGCCTTCATCTACTCAATATAACAATTTCCTCAACAAGACAAGTGGTTCAAACTAGAAATGTGGCTCAAATATCTGAAAAGTGAGCTGAGCATGTTGACACATGCTTGTAATCCCAGTACTTGGAAGGCTGAGACAGGAGGATCACAAGTTTACAGTCAACTTCAGCTTCTTAGTGAGGCCCTCTGCAACTTAGTGAGACCCTGTTTCAAAATAAAGAATAAAAAAATGAGGCTGGGGGTGTAGCTCAGAGGTAGAATGCCCCTGGGTTCAATCCCCAGTACGGGAGCGGGGGGCAGGCGTGGTGCTTCATGCTTGTAATCCCAGTACTTGGGAGCTTGAGACAGGAGGATTGCAGGTTCACAGCCAGCATCAGTTACTTAGTGAGCCCCTCTGCAACTTAGTGAGACCCTATTTCAAAATTTAAAAAGGGGGGAGGGGGGCTGGGGGCATCGCTCAGAAGTAGAATGCCGCTGAGTTCAATCCCCAGTACCGAAGGTGGGGGGAATCTGAAAAGTGAAACCATTTGTCAATGCCAAGCTTGAGCCACAGATAACTTACTGAATATCTTTGATTTGGCCATCTTTCCTGGGAATTTATCTCAAGAAATTAATTAACCAGGTGTCAAAAGTGATCATCCAGAAAATGTTTGCCACTGCAATATCTATAATTAAGAAACTAAAATAAATTTAGAACCTTACAGTCATATAATTAATAGGTTTGTAACAATATGATTCACTCTCAAACAATTGCTGGATAATAATTTGTCTCTCAAAAGAGACTGCAGGAGTTAGGCATGGTGGAGCACACCTAGAATCCCAGTACTTGGGAGGCTGAGACAGTAGGATTGTAGGTTGGAGGCCAGTTCGTGGTAACTTATGATACTCTGTTTCAAAATTTAAAAAAAATAAAATAAAAAGGGCTGGGGGTGTAGCTCAGTAGTAGAATGCCTCTGGGTTCAATCCCCAGTGTGAAAAGAAAAGAGAAAAGAAAGGAAAGGAGTACAAGCTTGGTGCTGAATATGACCAAATATGGTTCCTCCACCTTCTGTCACACCCCACACCCCAATTCCCCACCACACCAAACCTCATGACCAGAGCAAGTTAGTGACACACATGCCCCAGTGTTCAGGTCTTTCTGATTGTGGAGACCGGGTGCTGGGAGCAACACCTCGTGGAGCCCAGAATCCCCTGCAGCAAAGGGGAGAAGCCTTCTGGTTAGCCTGAGGAAGTCCGTCCCCACTTGGCCCTGAAGCCACCCAGGGTTTCAAACAGCTCATGGAGGTAAAGACTGGAGAAGAGAATAGGTTCTGGCTAACAGGGTGGTGTGGGGTGGGGAATGTTATGATTGTAACAGCGTTGGGGGCTCTTTTCCTCCAGTCAAATAAAATAAATTGAATCAGGAATTCAAACTAATAGACGGCTTGGTTGTTGCATTAACAAAAACCTTATTACAAAGTCAGTAGGAAATAGAAAGGGAAGAGAAGAAAAGCAGTGTGCCTGGCAGACACGCTGGAGAGCCCGAAAGTGGAACTCTGCCCACCCACCCCCAGACCCCAGCCTTTAAATGCAGCTTTCCTATTGGCATGTTCTTATCAGTGTTACAAGGCAATGGGCTAGTAACTTATTTCTCAGCCAGGTAGTGCTACTTTGTGTCCGGACAGTGTGCTTTTGTTGGAACTCAAGCAAGTCCTCAGGAGACCGATGCAAAGTTTCTTAAAATTAAATCTTCTCACAGTTTAAAACAACCTGCCTAGCCCGGCGTGGTGGCGCACGCTTGTAATCCCAGCATTTGGGAGGCTGAGACCAGAGGATCCGGGTTTGTGGCCAGCCTCAGCTACCTAGTGAGGCCCTCTGCAACTTAGTGAGACCCTGTTTCAAAATAAAGAATATAAAATAGGGCTGGGGATATAGCTCGGAGGTAGAATGCCCCTGAGTTCAACGTGCAGGGTCAATGATCTACCTTGCTTTTACTCCTATTGTATTGAGCTGTACTGGTTGCTCATCAACCATGGATGCTTTGAAGCAGCACATGGAGTTTACCTTTCCCAGTCCCCAAGAATAGGAGGGAAATAGAGGCACAAATCACAGCCAGTGTATCTGTGTGTGTGATCTCTAAGAGCAAGGCATAAGGCTCTTGCTATCTTTATGGCTCGGAAGTAAGCCAGGCAGAGTCACTGTGATCTTAGGGTTTTCAATGGTCTCTACATATTTTTAAGGCTAAAGGCTTTACTATGGGTAAACATTAGGACAAAGGGCAGAGGGGAGGGAGAGTTCTGAGGAGCAACAGGCAAAGCAGCCGCCTCTCCCTGCCTGAGTGCTTTGAACATTTTGGAAATTAATACCAGAGCAATTTTCCAATACCGTCCTGTCACAGGAAGGATCAAGCAACTACTTTTAAAACTAAAGAAATACAACCACCTTCCCACCCACGATGATGAACTGGGTCATGGTCTGAAGTACTGGGGCTCACTGGGGATTTTTGCCACTTCTTAACAGTGTCTATGGACTTCTCATCTTACAGATCTGTTTTATTTGTAGAATCAAAGCAATGACCTCACGAGTGTTGGCACCGTGGGAGGGATGGGCCACGCCTGAAGAAGGCAGGTGGCTGTGAATGCTTTAGAATCAATGGGGGAGACATTTTCAAAAGAGAAAGAGTGTGTCAGGAGGCTCTAGGAGAATCAGAACATTGATAAGTATCAAGTTCTTCCTCTGTGCTGAGCACCATCTGTTGTTGATGGTGGTGGTGGTGGTGGTGGTGGTAGTGTTTTTGGTTTGGTTTGGTTTTCATGTGTGATGTTGGGGATTGAACCCCGTGCCTTGCAAGTGTTCTGCCTCTGAGCTACACCCTCAGCCCCAGGGCCCTGTTCCTGCTGGCTTACCTCATTTTCCTAGCAATCACTGATAAAGAAACTGAAGAGTGATGGCAAACTCAAAGTGACACAGCTGGTAAAAGCAGAGGTGCCTGTTCTTAATCACTCTGTCACCTTGCCTCTGAATAATAGAGGATGCAGCCTTGGGCAGACCAGAGAAAGAGCCTTGCAGTTACAGGAAAGAGCTGAATAGCTGGGAGGCTTTCTTGGGAGGTTGAGATAGGAGGATCACAGGTTCAAGGACAGCCTCTGCAATGTAGTGAGACTCTCGGCAATTTTTTGTTTTGTTTCAAAACAAAAAAATAAAAAGGGATGGAGGTGTAGCTCAGAGGATAGACTGTCCCTGGGTTTAATCCCCAGCACCAGAGTGAGAGGGGAATAGCCAAGAAATCACAAAAAGGAAATGAGGTTGGAAGATTTACAGTACTAGATGTTAAGATTTATTGTAATAGCTATGGTAGCCAAAATAGTGAGAGAAAAGGAAAAGAAAATACTGAGAGATTGGCTCAGGGACGATCAACTAGACCAGTAGGATTAAATGATAACCAGGTGTGGTGGCACACACCTGTAATGCCAGTACTTAGGAGGTAGAGACAGGAGGATTGAAGGTTCAAGGCCAGCCTCAGCAACTTAGTAAGACCCTATTTCAAAATAAAATAGGGCAGAGTATGTAGCTTGGAGGTAGAATGCCCCTGGGTTCAGTTCCTAGTACCACAAAATGAAAGAGAGAGGGAGGAAGGAAGGAAGGAAGGAAGGAAGGAAGGAAGGAAGGAAGGAAGGAAGGGTGGGCAGATGGGCAGAGAATAAGATATAAGAACACATTGTATTTATTCTATGACAAAAGTGGTGTGGCTAGCTGTTTACTGGACCAATGAGATATTAACTCACAGGAAACAGAAATGAAAGTTGACCTCACAAGTAGACATAAATAATTCCAAGTAGATAGCAGGTCTCAATGTGGAAAAAGTAACAACGCTTCTCTAACTTCAGAATATACATTGAAGACCTCAATTTTGAAGATTTCCTTCTTTTCTTCTAAAGGTTTTGTAGTTTTAGCTCTTATACTTAGGTCTATGACCCATTCTGAGTTTATTGTTGTATATGATGTAAGGAAGGGATTTGACTCCATTCTTTTGCATGTGGCTATTTTTTTTTT
>PVLC010036533.1:0-15744 GCA_004027655.1 Graphiurus murinus
GTGGTACTAGGGATTGAACTCAGGGGCATTCTACCTCTGAGCTATACCCCCAGCCCTATTTTTTATTCTTTATTTTGAAACCGAGTCTCACTAAGTTGCAGAGTGCCTCACTAGATAGCTGAGGCTGGCCGCGAACCCAGATCCTCCGGTCTCAGCCTCCCGAATGCTGGGATTACAAGCGTGCGCCACCACGCCCGGCCCTTCAGCTCTTCTAATGAACTTTTGACATCATTTCTCCAGAGAGTTCCCTGGTCTTCCCTTCTTGGGTGGGACTGCATTAGTGGTCACTGTGATCCTGAGGCTCCAGCTCTTGGACTGCTCAAATCAGTTACTGGTTCCTCTAGCTCTCCAAGTGCAGGTGACCACTTGAGACCACACTGCTTTGGACTGTAAGCTGATTTGATGAACTCATTTTACCACCTACATATTGTTCTGGTTAGACATAGGGCCTGAAGAGCTCGAGCTTGATATAGTTAAGCCATGAAGGTTGCAATCTCATCAGCAGGTGAATCCAGTGGAGAAGTTGTGATGATTAATCTGGATTGTCAACTTGAGTGGATTACGAAACACCTAAGATTATGTGACTCGGAGTGCGTCTGCAATGCATGTATCTCAGTGGTAACCCAGGCGGGTGAAGCGTGGAGAGAAGGGGGTTCCTGCTGTGGCCTTGGGGACTGTGCTTGGATCTTGGCATCGCCTTGCTTGCTAGCTCTCTCTTGCTTCCGGCCTTCATGATGTGAGACTGAAGCCTGGTGCTCTCTGCCCCCTACCTCCCCTCCATACCCGTGGTCCCTGGACTCACAAGTACTGGGCCCTCAAATCCCCCAAACCATGAGCAAATAAATCTTCCATCCTCTAAATTGTATGGTCAGGTCTTTGGCTTATAGCTGTGAGAATGCTGATAAGACACATGTCCTGTGCGTTCTGTTACTCTAGCAAACCCTGTCTGATGCAGACGTGGAGGGTAGAACGGTGGTTAATGCAGATGTGGAGTGTAGAATGGGGGTCACAGAGGCTGGGGCGAGGGAGGTGATGTGAGAAGAGGGAGCGCTGGAGCGACCCACCATTCAGTTATTCTTCTCTTTTGGTTTGGAAGTTATAGACTTCTTTCTGTTCTTTTAGTGACTTCTCTCAAATCAAAACATGTATTCTTTTTTTTTTTTTTTTTTTTTTTTTTTTTTTTTTTTTTTTTTTTTTTTTTCGGTACTGGGGATTGAACTCAGAGGCATTCTACCTCCGAGCTATACCCCCAGCCCTATTTTTTATTCTTTATTTTGAAACCGAGTCTCACTAAGTTGCGGAGTGATTCACTAGGTAGCTGAGGCTGGCCGCGAACCCGGATCCTCTGGTCTCAGCCTCCCGAATGCTGGGATTACAAGCGTGCGCCACCACGCCCGGCAAAACATGTATTCTTGGTGTATCAATGTCCAATCTTAATCGATATTCTACTCTCATTCAAGGTAACTCAAGGGCCTTGAGACAATTTAACTACATTTAAGATGCTCTAGATTTATATGCTATTGTGTGCAAGAATATTGAATCTCCCTCTTGGAACCACTTTGGGAGTCCCTGAGCAGATTGAAAATTATGAGAGTAGATGATCCAAGACCCCATCTACTTGAACATTCTATAGGGTGGGATTGCACTTTTAAAGCATTGACTGGACCAGCCCTGCAGTGGATAATGCATTCTTAAAATGCAATTACAGAGAAATGAGGCATAGATTTTTCATGTTTCCAAAAACAAGGAGGTTGGCACCTAACCAGTTAGGGGCATCACCTTTCAATCAAATGCAATTGAAAAGCTGTACAGAACACGGGTAGCTCTGCATAGAGATGAGGTGTATTCACACCATGACTGAGACAAGACAAAGCAAAACTGGAGTTGCTGGTAGCTCTCTAGCTTGTTTAAGGTGATTCCAGAAGAGCAAAATCTTTTGGAATTGCTTGCTAAAAATACTTCTGTTTTCTTAGCAGACCCGGGCCTGTGGCCATCTGTGATTGACACAGGACGTTCTGAAGGAGGAGGCAAGGTCACTTCAGTGTATGTGTGTACAGAGTTGTTGGAATAATGCAAGGAGGAAGGCTTAAGCTGCGTGTAAGTCTGGTTAAGAAGGGACACTTTCTTTCTCATGATTAATCACAAATGAAAGTCATTAAAATGTATTACCATTTTCTGGGGGAAAAGGGTGGGAGACATTGCTTGGTGAAATTAAACTTCAACTAAATTATCCTTCACATATGCCCTGAAAGAAGAGAAGCTTTTGCCGTTCATATTTAATTTAGTTCAGCAAAGTGGGGAGACTTATTTTCCATAGTGTGGCTGAGTATATTAAGCACATCTATTCATGCTCTCCTGTATCCTCACCTGTTCCAGAAGCTATGCAATAATGTAACCTTCTTTGACACCTTGGTGTGGGAAGGGAGCACCTTTGTTTTATATGCTACCCTGCTGGCTTCTTTGGCCCAACCTGGACATCGAAGGCTACGAACAGAGCTGAACTTGGACACTTCTCCAAGAGCTCAAAGTGTATTTCCCAGTTTGGAAATGATTTTTTTTTTTTTTTGAGTTCATAATAGGAAAGTGACACCTTGAAAGGTCAAACGACTCGTGTTGAGTCACTGAGCGATTGCCCCCCTGCAGAGAGAATCCCAGAAAGCTCCCTCTCCAGATGTCATAGGTCAGTACAACCTCCGAGCCTGAATCTATAAGGAGCCCCCAAGATAGACCCTCTGCTCCAGTCTTTCTTTTCTTGTTTCTTTCCTTCCTTCCTCCATCCCTCCCTCTCTCTCTCTTTCTTTCTATTCTTATTTTTGGTGGTACTGGGGATTGAACCTAGGGGCATTCTACCTCTGAGCCTTACAAGGGATTACAGGCAATCCTCTTGTCTCAGCCTTGGATTGTAGGCATGCACCACCACTCCTAGCTTCCAGCCGTGCGGGTGTGTGTGTGTGTGTGTGTGTGTGTGTGTGTGTGTGTGTGTGTGTATTTTTTTTTTCTGGTACTGGAGATTGAACCCAGGGGCATTCTACCTCTGATCTACATTCCCAGCCCTATTTTTTATTCTTTTTTAAAAATAGGGTCTCACTAAGTTGCAGAGGGTCTCACTAAGTAGCAGAGGCTGGCTGTGAACCTGCAATCCTCCTGTCTCAGCCTCCCAAGTACTGGGATTACAAGCGTGCACCACCACACCCGGCTCCAGCCTTATTTTTGCCCCATCCAAATAGATGAGACATTTGATGTCCAGATGCTTGAAGAGATTCCAAGGCCATGAGATTAATGACCATGTCCAGCAAATATATGGAAATGAAGACTCCCGAATCTCACCGATATCAAGCAAGTTTCATTTTAATGGCAGCTTATCTTGCAGCAATCTGTCGCATTATCTTACTGATCTCTTGGGGGATGAGAGACACACAGCTTCACTACAGCTACAAAATCACATTTACAGTTTATAAAGAGCACAGCGCCCCTGACCACACGCTCTCCTCGACTTTAAGAATCTATTTGATGGATGAGGTAGGCACGGTGTCTTTTGCAGACCAGAACTTGACAGAGATTGAAAGCGTCTGTCAGGAGAACCTGGGTCTCCTGTTTTGCCATCTAGGACACCTGCCAGACTCTGCTCTGCTAATTGGCTCCAGTGCAGGCAGCTATTTTAGCATGGATTCAGCAGGTCTTCTGTGGCACATCTTGATTGAAAGGGAAATGTTGAAGAGCGCTTCTCAGCCACTCAACGCTTGCAGGGTGGCTCAAGGTTAGCTGATTGGCCAGAGAGGAAAGCAGCTTTCAAAACTTGTGTAGACATAAAACTGGATTATTCAGCCTCCTCAAATTCAGAGAATGATTTTCAGAGAGATGATGTGTCTGATTCCTGCCTAAAGTGATACTTTCCCTAAGGTGAGATGGAATCAAAAAGAGGATTTATGGAAGAATTGCCACCATGACCTTAAACTTGCAGGCTTTAGTTGCTACCATAATGAGGAATGAGTGCTATTAAAAATACACTGAACATTTTAATGACTCCACTAGCAGTCAGCCAAAAAAGAAGAAGAAGAAGAAAAAAAAAAAGATTTAAACTCTGGAAGAGAGGATTTCGCCAAGGAGATTTTAATGTCAAGAATGTATGTGAAGCTAAAAATAAGATTCTCACGCACATTCCCGGAGCCGTGGGTGGGGATGTATACATAATCAAATTTAATTATTCCATTTCCAGTTATAGAAAAATCTGAAGGAAAAAATTAACTAAAAAACATTTAGTCATATTTCACTAGGATTATGCTTATAAATACCAGACCTGTCAACATAAGCCCCGCCAGCGCTTCTTGGCAGAGGGGTTAGCTAGACACAGGCTGCAACATGCCGAAAATGTTCAAGAGCTTGCAGAGACACCAAGCCTGGCAAAGCATCGGGAATTCAGTTCCCAGCGAAGAGAATGCCGAGAACTAGAAGGGGAAGCAAGTGTCCCTGAGGTAGGAGCGATGGGCTCAGAGCTGCCCAAATGTGGAATGCAGAGGGAGGACCCTGCAGGGACCCCCAAAGACAGCCGAGCTGCAGGTCTCGGGTCTCTGGGACTGCAGGTCGGGGCTCCATAGCTTTTTAGTACATTTTTCTCCCATTGGAGCAGATACTTCTCCTTTTTGGTCTTGTTCTTGGGGCCAGCTGTGCATTCTTTCCACAATCACTTGTTGGTACAATGGGAGTGTGAGCTCACACTGCTGCATGCAGAGGACGTGCAAAGCACTAGCGCCTGGAGATGCAGTTGTTGGCACGGAAGGGACAAGCATCTTGGCCTCAACCACCCAGGCCCCAGGGAAACTGGGCAGGGGAGTCTAGTCTTATCTACATTTTTAATTTACTTTTAAAATTATAATTAGAAGAGTCATGGGTAACCTTGCTTCTCTGGTCCCTTCTGCTTAGCTCTCAGTTCACCCACGCCCGGACCTTGGTCCAGTGTTGTCTGGTCCACTGCATTCAGGTGCTGAGCAGTGTGTGTGTGTGTGGGGGGGGGGGACTAGGGATGGTGACAGGGGAAGGGGCATCTTTCCTGGCTGGCATGAACAGTGGGTGAGTTAGTGCTGGCCAACGCTTGCCATTGCAGGTAATTCCCCCACCCCCAAATTAGAGCCTTCGCTTTGTGCATGCCCTAAGTGGTAACAGGAGCGGGGTGGAGGGATGAGCTCGGGCTCCATGCACATGCACAGGCTGGTGATGGGACCCGGGAGAGTGGATGGGCTCAGCCTCGCGCTGCCCTTCTCCAGGGTCTAGATGAATTCCGGCTTGGACAGAATCTGCATCTCATGCCTCTCAGATCTCTCTCGGCATGTCATTCTGGAGTCCTGCGATCTTCCCTCCCTAGAAAAAGTCAGAATACAACAGCAAGGGAAAATTATTTGGCTTGATAAAAAAAAAAAAAAGGGAGGCAGAGATATTAAGAGATAATAGTCTGGAGAATTGTTAAAGACCAGAGAACGGATAGACGCTTTACACAGAATACTTTGACCATTCTTCACCACTCACCCCTTCTTCCCAACTGGTCAGCACCACAGCCCAGTGGACAGAGGCATTGCTGGACAGGGGGTAGACACCACTGTTAGCCCTGTTTTACACCTGGGGCCACTGAGGTTTATGGAAGTTAGATAAGTTGCCCAAAGTCACATGTAATTATAGACAAGCAGTGGCAGGACTTGAACCTCAGCCACTGGCATTTGGTCCAAGCTTGAAACCATTCTCCTCTTCTATCTGCTATGGATTCCTCTACCTGCTGCCTAGCTTGTGCAGGGAAAAGGCGGAATAGCAGGATGACAGTGGTTGTGGGAGATTTAATTTTAGCTCCCCTATTAATTGCCCATATAACCTTAATGCTGCTTAACTTCATCTTGTGAGCCTGACTTTGTTTACCTGTAAAATGGTAAAAGTGCTCCAGGTCCCATTACCATGATAGGCAGGTATATGCTAATCAAGATTTTCTAAGGCGATGGGAAGTGATGGGGAAACAGCCTTGGCCGTGGCATGGGTCTGGGTTTAAATCGGTCCCACTGGT
Organism: Graphiurus murinus; assembly: GCA_004027655.1. Classification (NCBI taxonomy): domain Eukaryota; kingdom Metazoa; phylum Chordata; class Mammalia; order Rodentia; family Gliridae; genus Graphiurus; species Graphiurus murinus. Next base: position 6,044 of record PVLC010036533.1, read on the forward strand.
AGAAACCTCACTCTCAATGGCTCATCTATAACGTGGGGATTCCATAAGCAGCCGGGAGCTTTGGGATGAAGAAGGCACACATTGGAATCTGAATGTGATGAGTGTCAGCGTGTCAACCCAGACAAGGGCACCCCTCACCTGCAGGGGAGACAGATGGAGCTGCTGAACGCACAGTAGATGAGGGGATTGATGGCGCTATTCAGCGCTGGCAGGTTCTGAATGATCACAGAGGCGTAGAAACGCTCCTTGGTGTCCGGAAGGAGGTTGAAATTGTCCAAAATGTCAAACAGGAAGTATGGGCTCCAACAGCAGATGAATGCTGGGAGAAAAGAGCCGTTAGTGCCACAGAAGCCACAGTTGAGGGAAAACTCTTGGTTGGCTGAGAGATAGCTCTCGGTTGGCATGACTGGGGTTTTCCTCTGGGAGGTTTTTTGACACCTGGGGTCCTTCAGAGATATTGGGGATGGGTCTATCCAGCAGTGTGTGTTAATACTAAATATGTATGCATATGCACATGCATCTATGCACACATCCTAAAGACAACATTTCTAAACTGAGCGGATTTCCTTGATCTTCTCTCTCTGTAAAGGATGAGCATGGGCTAGTCATCTAGCACAGTGCTAAAGAAAAACCAGCAAAATTCTTTGGAGATTATCTGGGGTCATAAGAAAACAGGAAGCTTTTCTTTCTTTCCTTCTTTTTCTTTTTTTCTTGCAGTACTGGGGATTGAACCCAGGGGCATTCTACCTCCAACCTATACCCCCAGCCCTATTTTTTTTTATTCTTTATTTTGAAACAGGGTCTCACTAAATTGCAGAGAGCCTCTGCAACTTAAGTAGCTGAGGCTGGCCATGAACCCGGGTCCTCCGGTCTCAGTCTCCCAAACGCTGGGGTTACAAGCATGTGCCACCACACCTGGCTACAACAGGAACCGTTTCAACTAGATGGTGAGTCTCAGTTTTAGGATATGGCTGGGGGAAGAGGAAATACCAGTGCTTTCAAAGCGCAGCCAAGTTTGATCATAATGTTCTCAATTTTCTTTCTTAGACCTCTGATGAGGTCTAAGTTAACCTCTCCAGAAAAAATACCCATCCAATACCCCTTTCCATATCAATTGGTGGTGTAAACTCTTGATTCCGTTTCTCTCCAAATCCTCAGAGGAAATGGGTTGAATGTGGGAATCCAGAGTATGATGGCTAATTTTATGTTTCAACTTGACTAGGTCGCAGGATGCCCAGATATTTAATTGAACACAACTCTGATCTCCATAGTGGTCATACTAATTTGCAATCTACCAACAGTGCATAGGAGTCCCTATTTCCCCACATCTTTGCCAGCATTTTTTATCGTTTGTATTCTTGATGATTGCCTGGAATTAGATGGAATCTCAGTGTAGTTTTGATTTGCATTTTGCTGATTGCTAATGATGTTGAACATTTTTTCATATATTTGTTGGCCATTTGTATTTCTTCTTTTGAGAAGTTGTCTATTCAGTTAAATTGCCCATTTTAAATTTGGTTTATGTATTTTGTTGGTGTTACATTTTATGAGCTTTTTCATATATATGCTAGATATAAGTCCTCTATCAGAGGAGTAACTGGCAAAGATTTTCTCCCATTCTGTAGGTTCTCTTTTCAGATTCTTGATTATGTTTTTGCTACAAAGAAGCTTTTAAATTTTATGGCATCACATTTATTGATTCTGAATTTTATTTCTTGAACTTTAGAGGTCTTATTGAGGATGTCTCTGCCAGTGTCTTTCTGTTGGAGAGTTGGTCTTATGTTTTCTTCCAGTAATTGCCAAGTTCTGGTTCAATGTAGTTTTCTTAAAGGACTAGAAATGGAACCAGTAAATGACCCAGTTCTATCACTCCTTGCAATCTTTCCAAAAGAGTTAGAGTTAGACACGATAGTGATACCTGCATGTTCATGTTTATAGCAGCACGATTCACAAAAGCAAAATTATGGAACCAACCTAGGTGCCCATAACAGATAAATGGACAAAAGAACTGTGGCATATGCACACAATGCAATTTTACTCAGACATAAAGAGGAACAGAATTGTGTCATTTGCAGGAAAATGGATGAAACTGGAGAATATTACGTTGCGGTCAGCCAGTTTTAGAAGGGTAAAGGTCACGTGTTTTCTCTCATCTGTGGAAGCTAGAGAGAAAACAGGAAACAGAAGGGACTTCAGATAAACGAGGAGAGAGAGCTTCAGAAAAAGCAGTTGAACAGTGGAAGGAGACTGGGGGAGGGAGTTGAGGAGAGGAAAAGGAGGCTCGAGGACGGAAACAGCTCAAATGCGGTCATGTTCATACCTTAAGGTATCACTAATGTGTGGGGAAAGTGAGGAGGTGGGCTATCCCAAGTGGCATCTGCATTTCACTGTGAATCTCACTGTGGTATATAATTACAATGCACAATAAAAATATAAGACAAACAGAGGGAAAGCCCCATGCTAGCTGGGCGTGGTGGCACACACTTGTAATCCCAGTACTTGGGAAGCTGAGACTGGAGAATCACAGGTTTGAAGATAGCTTCAGCAACTTAGGGAGGCCCTGTTTCAAAATAAAAAGGGCTGGGGATGTAGTGCATTGGTAGAATGCTCCTAGGTTCCATCCATCAAAAAATGGATGTTTCAGACTAAGATTAACATTTGAATTGGTAGATTTAGAAGAGCAGATTGCCCTCTCCAGGATTAGTGGGCCTCGGCCAATCTCTTGAAGGCCTGAGTAAAACTATAAGGCTGAGTGAGAAAGGATCGGCTCTCTCTGCTTGACCAGTGGAGCTGGGACACCAGTCTTTCCTACCTTCATGACTGGAGTCAAACTGGCAGGTGTGCCATCAGTTCTGTTCTCGGACCTTGGGACTTAGGCTTGGGTTAGACTTATACCATTGTCTCTCCTGGGTCTCTAGGCTGCCACCTGCAGATCTTGAGACTTCTCAGCTCCACAATCACATAAGTCAAGTCTTTACGATAAATCAGTATCTATCTATCTATCTATCTATCTATCTATCTATCTATCTATCTATCTATCTATGATCTGTCTGTCTTGTCTATCTGTCTATCTATCTATCATCTACCTATCTACATATATATATATATATATATATATATATATATATATATATATATATATATATATATATATATATAATCTTTTCCTTCTCTGGAGAGGACAGACTACTACAGAGCCACACACTCACAGGTCCGCCAGCCACACCCATGCATGCCCTCACTCTCTTGCCACATCTTTGCCGTGCCCCTCCCCGTCCACCCATGGAGTTTTTCTCCACTTATATTTTGTCTGCATGCAGGACAAACTTTCCTCCATAACTGTTCAGTAGGGATTCTGTAGCTTGCTGAGAAGTGTTGGGATGAGGAACTAATTCATGACCTTTTGTCCCAGAATGGTGGCAATGTATGAAATGTTTTTCCACTTAAACACAAGCATTATAGACTTCAGGGGGTTAACCCCAATCTTGGCCCAGAAGGTGGCTTTGGAATATAAAGTGTAAGATTGCCATTGTTCGTGTGTGTGTGTGTGTGTGTGTGTGTGTGTGTGTGTGTGTGTGTGTGTGTCACAGGAATTCCAGCAGTCTGGTATAGGCAGTATCCCAGCCAGCAGAGACTTGTCCCATATCCCATACACTTCCGAAATGCCCGACTGAACATTCATGCAGAGGAGGACCTTGTTTATAATTACCCCAGTCCAGAAAGGATCTCAGGTTCGAAGCCAGCCTCAACAACTTAGTAAAACTCTCAGTAATTCTCTTTGAGATACCTATATAGATATTTTTAATAAATCCTGGATTTTTTTTCCCCAGAAAAGCAACTCCTTTACAGATGGAGGAAAGGTTACTTTAATTTAGAACTTTACCAGGGTTTGTTTGCTTGTTTAGAAAACCAAGTCACGGGCAGCAATACTACTTATGTTTTCTATGTCTGTATGAAAACACACCTGTATTGGTTTTCATTTGTCGCTGTTCTATGTCTGGGTGTAAGCATCAGATTATTATTCTTTTCGTGCACCAGTACCCACAGAGATACATGTCAAAATTGGCATTGTTTTATTATAATTTACTTTCTTTTTACTCTTTAGATGATTTGAGGGCAGTACATTGAATTTTCTTAAATTATGGTAGGCAAACAGTAGTATGTATACATGCCATTTTTGGATGGGAAAGGGCATTGCCCCTTGGTTATACAAAGGGCTACTTTGGTCTGTCCACACTTGCTGATGCTCTGTGGCCAACCCTGCTTGCAGACTGATAGGGTCCCATGGAGTGTAGGAATATGGTTTCTGATTAAAAAAGGCAATATTAGCTCTGCATGGATAAGCATACATTTCCTGTGTCAATATACAGGGAATGCATATCTGTGATTCTGATTGGGAAGGCAAGGGAAGTCTTTGATAGACTTCAGAGGCTTCTGAGAAGGACTTCTCGGAGCCCTGGTGAGCTGTATGTCCCTCTCCCCAGGTCTGCCTGCAGTGTTGTTTTGTGCTATCTGAGTCAAGCTGCATGTGGTCTGTTGGCATCCTTCAGTTGCATTTTAGAAAGGGGAGACGGACGGCCTGCTCTGGTGATTTGACATGCAGTTCAGGCTTTCTTGGAGCTTGAGGAATCAGAGAGGAAAGCGTTTCAGCTAAATAGAAAGGAGAGAGCACAAATCCCGTTCCTTCTTGCATACCCTCATTCACCGTTTATGTGTTAATTCAACAAATATTAATTGAGCAGTGTGTGGGGAATAGGCCCTGGTGATAATAATTCGAGTGATACAAAGGAAGTCATTGCCCTCATGAATTTATTACTGCAGCAGGGGAGGTAGGAGGTAGGCAATAAGGAAGATGTGATATACACATATATATATTATATATGTAGCATCGGGTAGAATTAGGAACTTTGAAGAAAAACAAGTTAGGGTAAGATTAGAGGAGGGTTATTTTAAGAAACTTGTCAAGGAGACCTGAATGAACAAAGGGGGTATGGATACCAACATGGTTGAGGAACTAAATGAGGTGAGGAGGGAAGCCAGGCGTCAATCTGAGAGAACATTTAAACAGGGAATAGGGCAAGGCGACTTGATGAGTATTCAGAGTATGAAGAAAGGAAAAGGAAGGGGCAGAAGACAAGAAGGAGGAAGGCAGGAAAGGTGGCCAGAGGGAAGTACTAGCAGTGACCCTGAAGTTAAATATCCAGAAGAAATGGAACGTACTCCTCTGTCTTCCTTTCGCTCCCTTCGGCCCCGGGGGAGAGTGTGTCTTAAAGAAAGCAACTGAGTCGACAGGGTGATCTGAGCATTAACTTCAGCTAGTTAGGTGCTAATCAGATTTATTCCAAATTATCTAACCCATGACATTAGCGGGCAACTATATTCATAAGGAGAGGGATTTGGAACCTAATGTTGGCCCTTGAAAAAGCCCAGATGGACTGATGAATCCCACACATTTACTTTTCAGTTACACAAAGGCAGAAGTTCCATTCACAAATACCTTCCTGTGTGGGCTTTGTGTCACTGGTTTTCTTTTGGGATGTTCATATAACGCTGCCACACAAGGAGGGACGTTGCTTACCAAGAATGATGACAATGCTGTACTTGATGGCCTTGATTTTCGCTTTTGAGATGAGCCCTCGGTTGTAGCTGGCGCAGAGCTTTCTATCTGTACATACAACAGGAGAATGGTAAAATAAGTGCTCAAGATGCGGCGATTTCTGTCTCTGCCAATAGAAACACTGAACCATAGAACAGGATTGCTTCTAGCCGACCCCCTACGCCAAGGAGGCTTTCCTCGGGTATTTTCAGATTAAAGATGGCGTAGGGCTGATTGCTGGAAAGTCCTCAGTTTGCAACTTAATATAATATGCAAATACAAGGGAACGACCACACTCAAGAGATGGGGTCAGATGGCCAGAGCCAACTGCTGGTGGAACTAGACCATGTGACCACAGGGGCTGGGGCCTTCTCTGTGGAGACTGTTCTCTGAGCTCCATGCTATGCTGAGATACTTGGGCAGCCATTTTCTTAGAATAGTTACCCCAGACCAACTAGTTCATCTAAGTCAAAAACTACTCTCAATAAAAGCTCAAACTCAAAATCTCTCACCAAAAGCTCAAAAACAAGACAAAAGAAAACCCCAGACAACAAAAGGTCCTGCATCTGAGACTGAATATAATTTTAATCATATGTAGGCCGCTATATAATGGAAAAACACTTGGTGGGTGAATAGAAAAACCCACTAGACTATCAGCTAGATGAGGAGCGGGGCTTTGTTTTCATTAACCACATCGAATGTTTAATTAATATTTGTGGAATGAATCAATGCTGGCCTCTCAGTCAAGAAGTAGGGATTTTAAAAAAAAGGTTGATTATTATGAGCAGGACTCAGGGCAATAAAGAGTGGACAGGTGACAAATCGCCTCAATACCCTTTGCTTCCCTGGAAGGATTTTTACTACTAGAGCTTTGCCAGCTTGTAAGGCACCTTTGTGAAAATCTTGAAAAGTCCCCTTCCTCTGGCTGGACACAGACCTACCCCAGAACATGCACTCAACGAGGGATGCGTGGATGAAAAGTGTCCCTCCTCCCCTCCTCAGCTGGGGCCACTGAGTTGGCCTCAGTGGGTCCACTCCTAGCAGAGCCCCGCTCAGAGGCCAGCCCAGTCCCAAGGCAGGGATGTGGTCCATTGGAATTGTCCTCACTACATTGTTCAGATTTTATGTTTGCGATTTCTTCTAATCTCTGTAAAAGCTGGCCGGAAGTTTACCTTACCTCTATTCATTCAATCATTTCTCCAGCTCAATCCAGCCTAATTTAGCAAGCATAGCACATCTGCTAAGAGACATGGACTGAACAGAATGGCTGAAATAGAGTTCTTGTTCCCTTGGAACTTCAGTCCAGCAGGAAAGATCTCATACTCTCCACCAGGCTGGCTGAGATGAGAGACACCCCGCACCCCAAGCCTGCACCAGGGACCTAGCAGGGGAGATGCAGAGGGCACCGAGTACACTTTAAATGACGTGGAATTCCAAAGGCAAACATGGGATGTGGGCATGGGGGTGAGAAAGAAATGGGAAGCAGAGGGAGAATTCTCAGCTGAGACGTGGAACAAGAGTAGGAGGATGTGCTTGGACCGCCAGTGAGTCATCTTGTTTGGATGGAGCCTGCAAATGCGTGGGGTTCGAGAATGGAGAGGAGTTCTGAGGACAGCCTGGGAAGACCCGAATGCCTTTGCAGGGAGTCTGGGCTGAGTTCCTTGCGGAAGCAGCTTTGGAGCACTTCTGCAGAGTGAGTAGCTCCTCATTGGAGAGGACACACTCTTACCAAGCATAACAGGAATGGGTCACTCGAGGTTCAAAGGACTAAAACTCCAGTTGTCATTAGTTCTTGTCTCCTAAGGCATACCCTGTAAGACCTCTCTTACTCTTAGGGTAATAATTCTGTGCCATTTCCTAGAACCAAAGAACTTCAGCATTCTAAGAGAGCAGATGCTTTAGAAGCATTTGCAGCAGCGATTCTGCATTCTAGGGGGACTTTGGCAATGCCCGGACACATTGTTGGTTGTCATAACTCTGTGTGTGTGTGTGTGTGTGTGTGTGTGTGTGTGTGTGTCGTGGGGGTGCTACCCATCCATCTAGATGGTAGAGTCCAGGAATGCTATTAGACATCCTTCAAAGCACTGTGCTCCCCCAGCAAAGAATTATACAGTCCAAGTTGCTGAAGGTGCTAAGGGTGAGAACCCTGGTTTCTGTGTTGGGATCTTGAGTTCACTGGCCTCAGGATCAGACCTGAACGTCATCCAGCTCTACCAGAGACTCGCTTTGCATGCCTCGGCAAATTGCTTCAAGTTCTCAGTCTCAACTTCTCCATTTGAAATACAAGCATAAAATAACAAACTCACAGAGTTGCTCTGAGGATTAGATATTAAATATAAATAATGTATTCATGGTACCAAGTTTCACGCTGGGTTGTCAGTTACCCTGACAGTTGGATGAATGAAGTTCTAACAATATTTTAGGAGGAATATGAACTGTTTCTATGGAAGAAAACAGAAGGTATTGCTACCTTAGGTAGTCTATTATGTTATGTTATCAGTAGAAGGCAGCAAATTATCACAGTGGGATTATACCCATGGGGGGCAAGGGAAGACCATAGCAGATCAAATTACATCCTTTCAAACTGTCTCCGCTTGCTGGTCCTGGGTAACAGCTGGGCCCTAAGCGGTCGACTCTGAAGACTTAGTTGGTCATTCAGAACAGTTTTTGAGAATGACATTTGTGCTCTGAAATCTGTTTAAAATGGAAACTCAACTATTTTCCACAGGGCAGCCAGGTGACAATATAATCAACTACCTTGCCCTCTGATCTCCCAATGAGATGAGCGAAAAACGTCTCTAATCTGACCACGCCAGGAAATGCAAAGCCTCCAGCTTCCAAGGACGGCTCTTCAAAGGGAGCTGAGGTACAGAATGCCAGTAATTCTCCTTTATTGGGAGATAAAAGGATTATTTCTACTCAGGCTTTAAGCGGTGAAATTCAGCCCTCTCTGTGCATTAGTGGCCTGGGCAGCCTGTCGGGAGGGGCCGGTAGATTGAGACATTGACTTAGTTCCGGGGTGCTTCCCTAGTGGGGGCCATGCTGGAAATCTAGCCTCTGAATGGCCAGTTCTGCCCCTGAGCCGTGCCCGGGTAGCAGGCCCCTGGCTGAGCTGCTTGAAGCACATTCGATGCATGTTCTGAGCACTGGAAGCTAGACCAACTAGGCCCCTGGATTTGATTTTATTTTTTTTGCGGTACTGGGGATTGAACTCAGGGGTGTTCTACCTCCGAGCTATACCCCCACGCTCTATTTTTTATCCTTTATTTTGAAACCGAGTCTCACTAAGTTGCGGAGTGCCTCACTAGGTAGCTGAGGCTGGCCGCAAACCCAGATCCTCCGGTCTCAGCCTCCCAAATGCTGGGATTATAAGCATGCGCCACCACGCCCGGCTGGCCCCTGGATTTTAAATGGAGGCAAACTTCATCCTTTTTAGGTAGGGAGCGCCCACTGTGGGACCTGGCAATATTTTAAAACAAGTTTGCTTCATGTGTTGGAGGCTTTATAGACTTCAGGTTGTCTTAAAAAATTAATCCCAGTACTTGGGAGCTGAGACAGGAGGATCTCAGGTTTGAAGCCAGCCTCAACAACTTAGCAAACCTCTCAGTAATTTAGGGAGACTCTGTTTCAAAACGAACGAACTAACTAATTAACTAAATAAATAAATAAGGGGGGTGTAGCTCAGAGATAGAAGGCCTCTGGGTTCAATCCCTAGTACCATGAAAAGAAAAAAAAAGTATTTTTGGCAATTTTTTCTAATTGCTGAAGTTTTTGAAACTTAAAATTTATTTTTTAATCATTAATGGCCTTTTTATTTACAACTTGAATCCCCCTGGAACTTATCGGTTACCTATTTTTAGTCCACTAGACCTCCTTTGCTTAGCTGCAGGTGACTAGTTATTTTCTTCCCAGGATTACTCTGACTTTTTAGTTTTTCTGGTCAACCCAAGGAGCTGCCTCAAAGTGTTCCCAGATTACCCCAGGCCATCGCCTGCCCTTCTGCAGGGACGACAGACAGAACATGCCATCTGTGGCCCCTGCTACCGCCCTGGGCAGCTCCACGCAGCTCCCCTGGGACCTTCCCGAGCTAGCCACCACCTCTGGA
>PVLC010036534.1:0-15735 GCA_004027655.1 Graphiurus murinus
TCCCAGCATTCGGGAGGCTGAGACCGGAGGATCCGGGTTCGCGGCCAGCCTCAGCTACCTAGTGAGGCACTCTGCAACTTAGTGAGACTCGGTTTCAAAATAAAGAATAAAAACTAGGGCTGGGGGTATAGCTCGGAGGTAGAATGCCCCTGAGTTCAATCCCCAGTACCGCAAAAAAAAAAAAAAAAAAAAAAAAAAATGAAATTGAGCACTTTTAAGAATCCAAAGGATACCTTATTAGAAAGCTATTTTAGAAGATATTCAGTACAGGAACATTTCTGCTAACCTGATACCCAGCTATTATGTATAAGGGTCTGTTTGTTGATTTTTTTCTAATACTTTATGGCTGTGTGCTTCCATAATAAGACTGGTTCCTTCTGACTGACCTTGTATTAATGCCCTGAAAATCTTTATTTCTGTCTAGGGTGAGCCCATCACTTTCTGTGAGGAGAGTTTTGTAAAGCACCGCTCAAGTGTGATGAAGCAATTCTTGGAAACTGCAGTTAACCTTCAACTTTTTAAGCAGGTGAGAGTGAACCTACACAGTGTTGGTCTGTAACAGGACATTGTCATTGGTCCACATTTTTATCACTCTGAAATTATATCTAAACCCTGAGCAAAATTCTTCTCTAGAATTTCAGGAAAATTTTCTTTTTTTAACTTTATAGCTAGCTATGATATAGCATTCCAGAAATATTATGTAATAACTTTGCTTTTAAAATAACTAATAAAAGTTGCTAAGCTCAAGATTTTACTAAGGAATAGCAGTTATGTAGCATCCTAGAAGGAATTCTTTTAGAATGGGAGGTTGATGTGTAAATGAACAAATTGGGACAGTAATCTAGTTTATTATATAATAGTACTATTATATTATTAATATATTTTAATAATATATTAAAATATATTATTACATAACACCCATAAAATGAATATTTAACCAACTTTTAAGCTTTATAAGACTCCATAATCATAAATTCATCAATTCAAAATTCAAGAAAAATTCATAGTTCTACTGTGGATCCTGATTTTGAATTCAGAAAAAATAATTGCCATTTTCAAAAGCAGTAGCTTCACATCAGAATTCAAAAATTGTAGGTGCACTGGTTCTTTCATCCCACTATGAGATCATAGCAGGTCTCTTAAATTGGATTTTCTTAATTTCCAATTTGTATAATTTAAATTAAGTTCTCAATATTTACTTTTTGTGTGTATGTTCCACAGAACCATTTTAAGTGTAAAATTAGCTGTGTGAATTCAGCATTTAGTGAAGACATATCACATGTCATTAAACAGTGCTCACAACCAAGAGACAAACGTTATACCTTTGAGAAGCTGACAGTATAGTAGAAATTTCCATGGACTCTTGAGGGGAATATACCATAAAGCTTAAAATAATCTTCAAATTAAATCCATAAAGAAATCAGCATGGCAACAATTAATATTACTATTTATATTCTGAGGAAGTTTAAAAATTCTGAGATTAGAAAATAATCTGTGGTAATATCACTGTCTTCTAATACATGAAGTTTTACCTCAAGGAAAGGCTTACAGTTATCCTGTATACATTTTAAGGGGCATGCATTTCAAGATCAGAGGTTGCCTGGTAATTTCGTAGGATGGAGTTGTCTACTTTGGAGCTCTTGTACCAAGAGGTCTTCAAGCTTATACTGAATTGCTTTCCTGGGTTGTATGGAGGATCAAATGATAGTGCCTTATAAATGCCAAAATATTTAACACAGAGAAGTTCCAGGCTCTGTATGCTTGTTGAGTCAAATAGTAATATTGTGTTTTGATCTCTCAAGAAGTTAAACTACGTTCCATATTAAAAAATGAGTTTCAGAGATCAAATCTTATGCAGGTTAAGGATTAATGGATAGGTAGAACATATATCTTGTTATTTCCCTTTGGCTATGAGATTCTGTAACTAGATTCTTACCATTTGATAAAGTTAATAACACAATTTTTGCATAGTAATTGAAATATTTATTTTTAGGGGTCATGTAGAGGTGAATTGAATCTTGACTTTCTCACCTAATAACTGTTTATTCATAAATATATGTTTCTTTTCTTTAAAATAGAAATATTACCACCTCCCTCAAGGGGTTGTGATAAAAAGTTTTGTGAACTAACATATATATTCAGTTAGTATGTGGGATTCAGTATAGTATGTGGGATTTTTTTAAAAAGTATAAGTTGGTCAAATAGGTTAAATGTAAAAACTGAAAATGGTCTATGAAAGCAGAATCCATTATATGGACAACTTGAATAGTTTTACATGGATAAATACACCATCTTCTACAATTTGATATCATTTTATGGCTCTTGAGAAAGTTATACTTCAAGATAGCCCTGAAAGGATTTAGAAGATTCTTCTTGACAGAGTTTTACAAACTTCTGAATGAACAGTTAATTGGCTAAAACAAAAGTATCAACACAGATGGATCTTCAGAGATACTATTGATAGAGCTGAAGCAGTGTCAAAGTATTTGCTTGGTACAGGTTATTACTATCCATATGATGATTTTGTGATTCATTATGAGTCTAGAACTACTTGTGATCTCTCTTTACTGAACAGTGTTTATGCTTCCAAGTTGAGAAAACTTGGACTCAGAAGAAAATCTCATAATTTTAAAGAAAGAATTTAAGTAAACTTTTATTTCTGGTAATATGGCCTGATATGTTCCCTACCTAGATAACATATTTACTAAACCAATTTCAAATTCAAGAGTCAAAAAAGTATTGTGTGGTGAGGAGGCTCAGGAGACAAGGCTCAGTGCTCATGTTTCTGGGTGAGAAGCGTAATAGGGGACCATACTCCCAAAGATCTGGAAATATGTAGTGTAAAAGTATACAGGATATAAAGATACTTCTTCCTTCAACCCATTTCCTGGGTATATGTAAGGAAACTAAAATTCCAAAGAAAAATTTTACTGTTAAAAATTATGAGACATACAGGGAGATAAATCACAAACGAGAACTAACAAACAACAGACAGAAACTTACTTGCAAAGACTTTAAATACTGGAATTATCATAAAAAGCCATGTTTATGATGTTTAAAGAAAGAAAAACCAGGCTCCAGAAATGTTTGGGGAACAACTTTAAAGAATGCAAAGCCAATTAAGCATGTGGCAAATAAACTTTTGTTAAGGAAGCATATGATAATTGAAATGAAAGGGAAATGGATAGGTTTAATTGCATATTAGATTTAGGTGAAGAGAGATTTGCTAGCCAAAGATATACCAGAAATAGACATTATTCAGAATATGGTGCAAGAGACAAAGAAATAGAAAGTATAGGAGAATAATAGACACAGAGGATCTAGAGTGAGAACATCCCAAATCCATATAATCAACTCTAGTAGGTAAGAGTAGAACATGAAGGAGAGAAAATAGTTGAAAGGACAGTGCCAGAAGCAACAAAATACTCCATTTCATGAATTTAAGAAGTCCAGTATATCCATACCATGCCCAGCAGATTAAAGATATTTTCAGTAAGTGTCATATGCAGTATTAAAACACTGAACGTTTCCATTAGAGAAAGATGGCAGCTCTTCCTGCTGGAACTCCTAGTAGACACAATTTAACAAAAAATAAAAGGCATAAAGATTTAGAAAGGAAGACACTAAACAAATTTTTATTACTTCAAAAATGAAGATGTGTTTCTTAAGACTTGAAGAAATAGCTTAATACATTTGGCTTCTTTGAAATTCAGAACCTAACTGAGCACTGTAATCCCAGTTCGTACATAGGAGGCTGAGACAGAAGGAGCACAGGTTCAAGGCCAGCCTCAGCAATTTAGTGAGGCTCTGGGCAACGTAGTGAGGCCCTGTTTCCAATTAAAAAATAAAATAGGGCCAGGGGTGTAGCTTGGAGATAGAATTCCTCTGACTTCAATCCCCAGTACTACCAAAAAAAAAAAAAAGAATTTAGAATCTTTGGTCATCGATATATTTGGAATACATAGAAACTGCTCAATGGTTTAGAATCTCTAGGGTATAAGAAACAAATTCCCACATAAGAGTAAAGACATAATCCAGTATGCATAAATATAAAACCCCAATGACTAATGGTGACACACAAGATGTTAAACCTCAATTGTAATTAGAGAACATCAAATAAGAAACATAATGAACTATTACCTGTCATTTACCAGACTGGCCAAGTTTTAAAAACCCCAAAATCCCAAATTTGAGCAAGAGTGTGGAATAAATAAAGGTCTTAACTCTTTGCAGGAGTATAAATGTATACAAGATGTTGAGAAAACACTGACTACCTCTTTAAATTTAACATGCAAAGTTCCGGTGACCCAGAAATTGCATTCTACACTATGCTTCAAAAGTTATTCACCAAAATTGCTCAAGACAGAAAAATCTGAAAGCTATTTTAGACATTCATCAGTGTTAAAATGAATAAGTTGCTATCTTCATACAATACAACACTATTCAGCAGGGAAATGAATGAACTGCATTAGAACTAAAAGTGAATGAAGTGAAAGAAATGGTCACTAAAGAATTCATATGAGCCGGGCGTGGTGGCGCACGCTTGTAATCCCAGCATTCGGGAGGCTGAGACCGGAGGATCCGGGTTCGCGGCCAGCCTCAGCTACCTAGTGAGGCACTCCGCAATTTAGTGAGACTCGGTTTCAAAATAAAGAATAAAAAAATAGGGCTGGGGGTATAGCTCGAAGGTAGAATGCCCCTGAGTTCAATCCCCAGTACCGCAAAAAAAAAAAAAAAAAAAAAAAAAAAAAAAAGAATTCATATGAGTCCTTTTAAATAATGTTCACAAGCAAGAAAGACTAAATAATCTAGTATTTAAGTAAACTTATTCATGTGAAAGATAACATAAAGGCATAGAAAGTGTAAGCTGGAACAATTGTGGGTCTTTCTATAGTGAGAGAGTGGCACTTAGACCATCAAAGGAGGGGCAGTGCTTGCCAAGCTTATCGTTTTTTCAATGCTAAAATTGTAAACTTTTAAGTTTTATTGACAAATAATAATTGTATATGTTTATGAGATACAATGTGATGGTTTGGTACCTAAAAACACACATAGAAAAACATATGTATGCATATACATATTTTGGATTGATGAGATCAAGCTAATTTACATGTCTGTCAATCTTTTTGTAGTTAAATACATGTAAAATTTACTCTTTCAGCAATTTTGAAATAAACAGTAGGTTCTTACTGACTATTGTGAACACCCTGTGCAATAGATCTGAAAAACATACTCCTGTTGACTAACTGAAACTTTATACCCTTTGATCATTTGATCAATGTCTCTGTATCCCCAGCCTGTAGCTCAGCAGTTTCTTTGAGTGTCAGCTTCCAACTTCCCTTGCTTCATTATTATTGTTATTATTATTATTATTATTTAAACTATTGACTAAACTATTAATATTTAAATTCAGTACTGTGTGAAACTACATTTAATGTTTCAAGATTAGGCATTAACAGGCTGTGTTTTCATTAGCAGTTAACTTGTTAACCTGTTTGGGCCTCAGTTTCTGCTTCTGTAACATGAGTTAGACTAAAGATCACTAAGTTCAAGATATCTTTTGGCTCTCACATTCCATAATTCTGTGGAATAAACATACAGCTTAGACAGATGATAGTAGGTTCCATTTGGACGAATTCCTCTTTAGATAATGGATTTGGAAGGGATCCCAGAAAGAGCTCCTTAAACCCACAATGCTGACATCACCATCTTTCTTTAACTAGCAGCTTTATGAAGACTTAACTATATATTTTTAGGTCTATTACCTTTATTTCATACTATATTAACACAGTAGAGGAAATTGTTTTTGCAGATATTGTTTGTTATTAAAGCTACTGGAAATAAGTTTTCTCTGCTCATTTTAGTAGGCACTTTTCATGGCCATGAACCATGACTGAATTTAGTTGTTAATCTGAGAACCTTGGCTTCAACTTTAAACTTGAGACATCTCCATAAATATAGGCCCTCTTACCTGGAAACCTAAATTACTGTTAAGCAACCTGTATCATAGTGAAAGAACTCAAATATATTTAAATAGATACTTTTGGTTTTCAAAATAATTCTGCTTATCCAAATTCTAACTCAGTTGGAAAAGAAAATGATAGGGAAGATTTAAATTGGAAAAATACCTTTTAGTGTTCCTCCAAGCCTTTCCTACCATTCATAAAATAATATAAACATATATTTCTCAAAAATCTCCCATATAACAAAGTACTACTCATGGCAGAGAACACATTTTTAATGTATGGAGAGGAAGTAGAAAAAACTATATTGGTATATCTGGTATTGGAAAATCCTTTCTGGAGAACTGAGTTACTTTATTACTCTTTAAGTAATAAAGAGTACTTTATTTTATTTGCTTATTATTGTTCAACTTAACTATGTTTAGTTAAGTCTAGATGTTCAGCAAGTAATCCAAATGAAGAAACATGTCACTTTGTAAAGCAGGCTCAACGGGATTATATCTGTGGAGAGACACTAGTGTAGCATTTATTCCTCACTCAAATTCAGTGGCTAAATTTAAAATTTGGGAACCTTCAGGAGTGATTTTAAAGTCGTTTACCCATAGATAAAAATGAAAAATAAATGTATTTAACAGAAAAAAATCATTGAGGAGGTAGATATATCTGCTGAAGCTGTTTGCATTGTTTCAAAACATCTGTATACATAGGCATTCTGTATAGCAATGTTTATCTTAAAGTAAAAACTTTTTTTTTCAGTACTAGGGATTGAACCCAGGGGCATTCGACTTCCAAGCTATGCCCCCAGGCCTATTTTTTATTCTTTATTTTGAAATAGGGTCTCATTAAGTTGTAGAGGGCCTCACTAAGTAGCTGAGGCTGGCCACCAACCTGCAATCCTGACTCAGCCTCCCAAGTACTGGAGTTACAAGTGTTCATCACCAAATCCAGCTTAAGTAAAAACATTTTAAATAACTTACTGGAAACACTACCCTCCTCCTACCTTCATCTTCAAGGAAATTAAGAATTCAGTTAAATACACCTTATTCATCCTTTGGCTTGTAGTTATCACACCATGGTGTATTACTTGGTGGCATGTCTGTACCACTGTTAATAATAATTGGCCCAGGATCCAAGAAACCTCTGAGTTTTTATCCTGGTTGTCACACTGTGTAAGGTGCTTGTTTAGTTCTGGGGATTCAAATTCATGTCCAATTTCCTATACTAATGAAATACCCAGTCACACTGAATTCCTTGAAACATCTTTCACAGTGTAAGGCTTTGGATATGCTGTGCCATACCACCAGTGCTGACTTTCTGTTGTTCTTCCATAGCTTGTTCAAATGTCTCATGCAAAAAAAATTTTTTAAAAAGGCAAAACAAAATAAAATAAGCCTCTAAAAAGAAATGTCAAGTCTCTCCAGTGGTTCTATCCTGTTTCCTTAGAGCTTTGTTCATGCCTGAGTTATAGCACTTATCCCATGTTATTGTCATTTCTCTCATTTTCATATCCACCTTTGCCTCACTAAACTCTTCTCTAATTGTCCTTTCGCTCACTACTTCACTCTGCACTTTCTCTGTTCCTCCTATGTTCTTAGTTGTGTGTTCTTGACATCTTTGTCAGAGATCAGTTGATAGAAAATGTGTGGCTATACTTTAAATGTACTTTCCCTTTTTTCCCCCATTGGTCTATAGAACTGGTAGATGGTATTGTTCTCTTTTGTTTTGGCCAGTGTCATGTTGTTTTGATCACCGTAGTTTTGAGATCAGATAGTGTGATGCCTTCAACTTTGTTCCTCTTGCTCAAGATTTCATTACCTTTTGAGGTCTTTTGTGCATTTCTTATGAATTTTAGGATTTTTTTTTCTATTTCTGTGAAAATTACCATTGAAATTTTGGTAGGGATTGCATTGAATTTGTAGAAGCTTTGAGTAATACGGATTTTTTAACTGCTAATTCTTCTTATCTATGAACATGGGAAGTCTTTCCATTTATTTTCATCTTGCTCAGTTTCCATTAATATTTTATAGTTTTCAGTGTAAATGTCTTTAACCACAGGTTACATTTATTCCTAAGTATTTTATTTTAATGCTATTGTAAATGGAATTGTTTTCTTGATTTTTTTTTTAAGTAGCTTGTTATTAGTGTATGAAAATGCTACTTTGTGTTGGGGGGGCACTGGGCCTTGAACTCAGGGGCATTCTACCTCTGAGCCCTATTTTATTTTTTATTTTGAAACAAGTTCTCATTAAGTTTCTGAGGCTGGCCACAAATTTGTGATTCTCCTGTCTCAGCTTCCCTAGTGCTGCTGGGATTACAAGTGTGTGCCAACATACTGGCTGTCTCTCTCTCTATATATATTTGGTTGTTTTTGTATCCTGTGACTTTACTAAATTGATTAATTAGTTCTAAAAGATTTTGGTTGAGTACTTAGGATCTTTCATATAATAAGAAATGTCATCAGCAAACAGTCTTCCTTTTTTTTTTTTTTTTTTCTATTTGGATGAATTTTGTTTCTTTTTTTGTCTAGAGCTTCCACTACTTGGTTGACTAGAAGTAGTAAAAGAAGGTAACCTTGACTTGTTCCTGATATTAGAGGAAAAGCTAACTATACACTATTGAGTATGACATTAACTGTGAAGTTGCCATATATGGTCTGCCTTAATATGAGGTTCATTACTTCTACACTTCATTTGTTAAAGGGTTTAGCATTAAATGAATTTAATGAGTTTTCTGCATGTATCGATGCTCTTGTGTGATTTTTGTCCTTTATTCTGTTAATGTAATATATCACATTGATTTGTGCATGTTGAAGCATCTTTGTATCCATGGATAAATCTCATTTGATCCTGGGATATGATTCTTTTAATATGCTATTGAATTTGGCTTGTTAGTATTTTTAAAGGATTTTTACATCTCTGTTCATCAGAATTATTGGCTGTAATTTTCTTTTCCTGTGGTGTCCTCGTCTGTCTTTGATGTCAGGGTAAAACTGACCTCATAAAATTAGTTTGGAAATATTCCATTTTCTTTGTTTTGGGAAAGAATTTGAGAAGGATTTGGTGGGAGATTTTTGGTTACTGATTAAACCCCTTTATTCATGATTGGCCTTTTAAGATTTTATATTAGTTTATAAATCAGTCTTGATAGGTTGTATGTTTCTATAAATTTATTTCTTTCTAGTTAATTCAATTTATTGTTATATACTTATTCACACTAGTCTCTTAAGATCCTTTGTTTTTCTGTGATATTCATTATAATATCTCCTCTTTCATTTCTGATTTTAAATGAGTCTTCTTTCATTTTTTTTTTAGTTAGCCTGTATAAAAATTTCTAAATTCTTTTAATGTTTTTTAAAAAAACATTTTTTTAGTCTTGTTGATTTTGTCTTTGAGTTCTAGTTTCTTATTTCTATTCTTATTCCTTTCTTCTGTAAGTTTGGTCCTAATTTGTTCTTTTTTTTTTTAGTTCGTTGAGGTGTAATATAAGGTAGTTTATTGAAATAATTTATTGCAGGTACTTATTGCTGTAACTTACTTCATAGAACTGTTTTTGTTGCATCCCATAAATTTTAGTATTTTGCGTTTCCATTTTTGTCTCAATATTTTTTTTATTCTTTTACCCATTAATTGTTTAGGAGTATATTATTAATTTACACATATTTCTGATTTTTTTTTTAGTATTCTCCTGTTATTGATTTCTAGATAAATTATATGGTATCAGTCTTCCTGTGTCAAGCTCCCATTTTGGCACACAAATTCCTTGATCTTCTGGTCTCTGTCTCTCTAGTGTTTCCACATACACCCTTGTCCCAGCAATTCTGAACTATGTGGTATTAGTTCTCTGAAAATAATTTCATGTTTTTATGCTTCAGAACCTGTGTTGTAATAGAGGCTTTAAAATGGCAGGTCAATGAGTGACAGTAAATTATGAATAAGTGAAAATAGCATATTAAATACTGACTATGCTGGGTACTGTTTGAATGATTTATAGATTCTTATTTAATTTTCAGAATAACTATATCATTATATACTTTATTACTGCTACTTTTCAGTTTATAAACCCAAGTTGTATAGAGGGTAAATGACTTGCTGAAAGTTTTACACAGTAGGTAGTATACAGTAGAGTCAGGGTTTGGATCTAAGAAGCCATTGAGATTTACTGTCTGACTAGGAATAAATTAATGAAAGATATGTATATGATTATTCCTGTTTCGTCTGCTTTGTACATCCTCTCTTCTTTTTACCTTGCTCAACTCAATATTTCTTTAAAACTCAGCTTAGCTATATTTTTTTTCCTGTCCGTGATTTTCCATACTTTAAAAAAATTTCCTCACCTTTTAGCATTTTGGATTTGCACTATATAATATATGTTTGTTTGACTCCTTTGGACTTACAGACTGGAACAACATAGATTAGGTATTTTTGTATACAAATATCTAATACATAGTAGGCATTTCATATTTAAAGTAAAAAAATAAAAGCTGTGGAGTAACTATTATAAGGAATAGACATGAAGTGTTTTGACACACGAAGAATATATAAAATTGAGTGTAACGGGACTTATTTTGGAATAATACAAAAATTATAGGAACCAAGTGTTAATGCATTTTACATTGAGTGACAGCTGCAGTTTTAAACTTGGAGTCACATAATAGTATGATGCATAGAAGTGGAAATTCTATGAGATCCTAAGCACACATCCATGACACATTTTCCATGACTTCATAAGATGTTGGATAAAATTGGTGGGTCAAAAGCCAAATATTTTCCTTTTATGTTAGCTAGAGATTTTGGAAGTTTTTAAAAAAGCTTTTAACATAAATCATAAATTACTATAAATTTTCACATTTTACTATGATTCCTTTTCAGGATAATGTTCACAGTATATAATATATGGCTGAGATCAACACATGCATTACTAGTACTAAAGACTGCAGTTTCCGAGTATTAGAAAACATTTGACACATTAATGGATGAGAGATGGTAACCGTGTCAAGCACATACTTCATAATGTGAAGAAAAGAATAAAAATAAAATGTGACATTGAGATGTGGAGACTTGATGACTGGAAGAAGGAATATGTAAGGGGAGATGTGTCACGACAAAGGATACATTTTTTTCAGCATTCTTTGTTCACTAATTTCAAGTATTACCTAAACAGTGTTTCTCAACCCTGTGTCAGTGTTCCTGGAGAGACTATTAAACATGTCCATTCTTGAGTCTCACCTTCTGAAGCACTGACTCAGAACGCCTGCATTAAAGCCCAGGAAATTACATAACTCATGAGATACTATAAAAATACACTAACATTTTAGGAGCAGTCATCTAAGTATCCTTTATTCACTCTCTTATTCAACACTTTAATTAGAACAGAAAACAACCTCAGACTTTGTGATGCTTCTATTTCCAAGGGGAAGGAAACAGGCTATACATTTCATAAATTATGTAGCTGTTCAAAGGTAGCTGGGCATGGTGGCAAACACTTGTAATTCCAGCTCTTTGAGAAGCTGAGGCAGGAAGATCCCAAGTTCAAGGCTAGCCTGGGCACCTTAGCTTGAATGCTGAGACGGGAGAATCCCAAGTTTTAAGGCAGCCTGGGCCATCCAGCCTGTGTCAAAAAGGGTGGAGAGAGGGTGTCTGGGCATGTGGCTTAGTGGGAGAGGTCTTCCCTAGTAAGCTTGAAGCCCTGGTTCAGTTCCCAATAATGTGTGTGTAGTGTGTATGTGTGTGTGTGTATGTGCGCGCATGTGCGTGCACATGCATGAAATGTGTGTATGTGTGTGCATGTGCACGTGCATGAGGTGTGTGTGTGTGTGTGTGTGTGTGTGTGTGTATGTTAAAAATGATAAATACTATAGAAAAGTAAATAGAACAGGATAAAGGAAATGGAGCCATAAGAGATGAGGGTATACATGACTTAAAATAACATGGTCAATGTAGATTTCATGGAGAATGTAGAATTTGAGCAATATCCTGTGGGGTAGCCAAAGTTAGAAGCAAAAGAAAGATTTAGACAGCTATTGCTAATAATAATCTAGGTGAGAAATTCATGGCAATTCAGAACTGGCTGACTGAAGTTATTATCATGAGACCTGGTCAGATCATGAATCTATTCTTAAGATCAGGCCCATGGATATTCTGAAGGATGTAATACTACATATGAGAGAAGGAGGAGTCGTGGAAGATTCCCCAGTTTGGAAGGATGTAGTTGTCATTTAATAGATTTGAGGATGATTGTGGGGAGAATAAATTTGGGGCAAGAAGAACAAGAGTTCAGTTAAGACTTGGAATTAACTACTGGGTCTAGTAACATGGAGATACAGTGATCTCACCAAGAGCAGTTTTGCTGAAGAGGTGAGGTGGAAATGTGATGAAATCCTAGGAGGAGAGGACATGAGGACCAAAGTACTGATTGTTCTTTTTAATTTTACTGTAAAAAGGAACAGAAGTGGAACTAGCTACAAGTAGGTGGGGCTAAGAGATAAGACGGTCCATTTGTAGGCTGCTGGGAAGATCTAGTGAAGAGGGAGTGGAGGCATTGTTAGAGAAGTTACCCTTGTGAGGAGCACACACAGCTGGTGGCAAGAGGGAAGGCAGGTGAGCACAGGTCTGGGAGGTAGGGAAATGTGCTACACAGAGCTTATGGAGTTTCTCTACTAATTGCTACACTTTTTTCAGCAGTGAAATTAGAAAGCAAGATTATCAACTGAGAGAGAATGAGGGAGATGGTTGGAAATTTAGGAAAAGACAAAATACCAAGCAGAGTGTGGTGTCACATGCCTGTTATCACAGTACTGAGAGAGGAGGACTACAGGTTCAAGGCCAGCCTCAGCAATTTAGCAAGGCCCTCTGAAACGTAACAAGACCTTGTTTCAAAATGAAAAATAAAAGAGGAGCCAGGTGTGGTGGTGCACACTTGTAACCTCACTACTTGGGAAGCCAAGGCAGGAGGATTGTAGGTTTAAGGCCAGCCTCAGCAACTTAGGGAGGCCCTTGGCAACTTAGTGACACCCAGTTTCAAAATAAAATAGGGCTGGAGGTGTAGCTCAGAGGTAGAATGCCCCTGAGTTCAATCCCTAGTACCACAAAAATAAATAAATAAATAATAAAATAGGGCTGGGGGTGGCTCAGAGGTAGAATGCCCTTAGGTTCAATCCCCAGTGCCACCAAAAACTAAAAAAAGTAAAAAATAAAAACAGAAAGAAAAATAAGATATGAAATAGATGGGTAAAGTGAATGGATTAGGGAAAAAATCAGTTGTTAGACATGATTCAGATCCTGTTTGAGGTTAGAGAGTATGGATTTATGGTGAGAATGGTCACAATGGTTGGTTGGAAGGATATTCTCCAGATACTAGAGAATCAATAAGTGAGAATCAATAAATAAATAAAACTGAGAATCAATAAATGAGATGACATCAAATGAAAAAGCTTCTGCATAGCAAACGAGGATCTGAAAAAAGAGCCTACAAAATGGGAGGAAATCTTTGCCAGCTACTCCTCTGTTAGAGGATTAATATGAAGAATATATAAAGAAATAAAAAAAAACTTAACACACAAAACAATAAAAAACAGGTAATTGAACTGAATAGACACTTCTCAAAAGAAAAAATACAAATGGCTGATAAATAGATGAAAAAATATTCAATATCATTATAAATCAGGGAAATGCAAATCAAAACTACACTGCACATTTAACTCCAGTTAGAATGACATTCATCAAGAATACAAATAATAAAGGCTGGTGAGGATGTGTGGAAACAGGAACTCTTATACACTGTTGATGGGATTGTAAATTAGTACAACCACTATGGAGATCAGTATGGAGGCTTTTCAAAAGAATAGGAATGGAACCAGCATATGACCCAGCTATACCTCTCTTTGGTATCTTTCCAAAAGAATTAAACTGTAATAATACTTGCATACCGATGTTTATAACAGTAAAACTCACAACAGCCAAATTATGAAACCAGCCTAGGTGTCTGCCAACAGATGAATTGAAAGAGAAAATATGGTATATACACACAATGGAGTTTTACTCAGCCATGAAAAGAACAAAAATAAGCCATTTGCTAGAAAATGGCTGGAACTTAAGAAATTAGCCAGTCTCAGAAAGTCAAGGGTACCATGTTCTCTCTCATATGTGGAAGCTAGAGAGAAAATAGGACAGAAAAGGGACTTCAGGACTTCAGATAAATGAGGAGAGACCAGTAAAGTAGTGGAAAGGGATGAGGGGAGGGGAAAGGGAGTCTTGAGGAAGAAAACCGATCAAACAATGTTATGTCCATGTATGAAGGTATGATTACCAATCTCACTAACATGTGTGGGGAGGGAGTGGGGGAATGGTGTAGGATCCAGAAGAGAACATATCAAGTGATGTTTGCATATATAAATATATCTCTTTGAATTGTACTACATTTTATAATTACTGCACCAATAAAAATTTTAAAAGTCAGTGTCACAAAGAAAAATAAACAAAAGATATTTGCTAAGTTACATAAGTAAATATTAATCCAGCAACATGTTATAGTACATTGTAGACTTGTAGCTTTTTAAAAGAGATTTTTTTGGTTCAAAATTATTCCTATTCAGCACTAGCTTAAAATTTTCTTATCTTTTTTATATACTGTGAAATGCTCCAGAGTGGTTAGAGTGGTATGATCATGAACCAATTCTAGTTGGAGAAAAAGCTGTTATTGAGAGAAAAATGGAAAAAGAAGTTTGGAGAACTATTGTGCAGATCGTTCATCTTAATTAATACCACTTTTCCATGGATTTCTGGGTGTCTGTATTTGTATACGTGTATATGGAATGTATGTGTGTATGTGCACATAATCTTTTATTTTAACAACAAACATTCTCCTTATGTGTACATTGGTAAGTGTCTGATTGTCGCTGACAGGATTGTTTGCACAGTCAGCGATAACACGTGGCATTACACCAAATGATTAATTTCTCTTGGCTCAAACCACTAGGTTAGTAACACAAAGTAGTTACTCATGCTCAAAAATGCGTAATCAGTAAATAGTTTTGAGATTTATCTCTTTTTAGACTTGAACTATTCCACTCATCTAAAAAAATGGATGGATTATTTCCAGTAAACACAAAAAATGAAAACCTTTTAAAAAGTCTTATAGTCTTAATCTTTTAGAGCAAATTAAGTCCTTTAAAAGGATGACTTAGTTTGTTCTACTTGCCAGTAATGGATCACTTTAAATTTATCATTTTTCTTTTACCTTGTTTTTTAAAAGATGAGATTTAGTCCATCAAATTAGATCACTTTAATTTGATTTATACTGCTGCACTGAAAATGTGTGCAAGTCAAATTTTACATGTGTCTTAAACTGCCTTATTTTCAAATTAACTATTTTTGAAAAGATATCAACAGCATAGGTTACTATATTTAATCTTAAGATAGAATTAAATGAATAAATTCTATAAATTATGCTTATTTAACTTCAGAAGCCAGGTAAAAGTGCATGATCTTTAGCATTGTTTCAGTCTTTCAGCAACATTTATTCAGTTTAAACTATCAGGGAGACAAGCATGTGTGTAGTTCAGTGGTAGAGCACGAAGCCCTGGGTTTGATCCCCAACACCAAAAACAAAAGTACGAGATAACTATATGCCAGGCATTTTTGCCTGGCATTGAAGATACATACATGAACAAAGCAAAGGTCTGTCTCTCAGCAAGTTCACACATTAATAGAGATGGAAAGGTGATGCTAATGGGGAAAGCAGATATTATTATTTGGCATTTATTGTCTGACTACAA
>PVLC010036535.1:0-14616 GCA_004027655.1 Graphiurus murinus
GCGGAGACGGGCTTCTTTGCTCTCCCTGGTCGGCCTTCCGGGTTCTGCTCAGCTGTATTCCAGTTTTCGCAGCGTTTTCCACCTTTTTGTTGCTTTTTTTCTTCTTTCAAAAAACTGGATCCACGACTGATTTGAATCGAGCTCACAGCGGCTCTTGAGACGTGTCTCACTCCGTCGCCATCTTCCCGGAAGTCCTCTACCTTATCCTTTTTGAAGATGAGGTTACGAGGTAATGTTTAAGCTTTGAAGTGCTTATTTTATGAACAAGTACTTTCAGCATAAGAATTCTTACAATCCTGATTCCTTGCATGGCAACTTAGAAGAAAGCACTATTTTCCTTTTCACTTTGAAAATTTGTTGATGCTAATTAAAAGAAGATTACTTATTATTTTTCACACTTTAGTCTTTAATCTCAATTGAGTGCATCTCCATAAATGGGAGCCAGAAATCCACTATTACATAAATGTATATATAGATATGCTGAATACCAAAATAAATAAATTTTGCAAACCACTCTGTAATTATTTGATAGAAGCATTTCAGTTACTTTTTATAAGTTTTAAGCATTTATCATAAAATTTTATTTATTTCTTCAAGAAAACTGTAGTTTTGATTGTAAAAATTCTAGATATTTCTCTAAGTAATATAGCACTCATGTATGACAGTAGAGCAAACTTTCCAAGTTATATTCTATTTCATTAGAAATTTGTTTACAAAGGGGTTTTAAAAGCTCCCCCTTCAGAAAACACTAACATCTTTGTCACCTCACTGAAGACACTGAGAAAATCAAGAAGCTCTTCTTTAAACCAAGTGATCTCCTGGCTGATGAGGTGTTCAGAGGATGCAGCAGCCTTCACATTGGCTGCAGTTTTCAATCTATGTGATATATCTACCCTGATTTAGAGGATGCTTACCTAAAAACTCTCACACTTCTCCAAAAACTATGATGTCATTAGGTTCACTGCAGATCAACTTGCCTTTCCAGACATCACTTCTATAAATACAGCAAAGACTAACCAGTGGAGGGGTCAGAGTGTTGATGTTCAAACTCTCTTGCATCTCTAAAAAGTTAGCCTATCTCTCAGCTAGCTGTTCCTGTTTATAAAATTAGCCATCACTTTCCTTCAATTTTAGATCCCCCAACTCTTTGGATTATTTCATTGGTTATTTTCTATATTTTTAACTCAATCCAAGATTAAAGTTCACATTTCTTTTTTTAACCACAAATCTCAGTTCTCGTTTGAAAAAAATAACTTAAAATAATTACATTCTCAATGTTAAATAACAAATGACACTAAAATCACTAAACACAAGTTGTGTTTAAAAATAAATCTGAAAGCATAGTTCAGCTAGAAGTTTAAATTACTTAAAGACTAAGGTTTTTTAAAAAAATAATGGTTAAATACACAATATAGGATTTATCATTTTAACCCTTTTAAGTATATAGTTTTGTGGCATTAAGTACCTTTACACTGATGGGCAAACATTGCCAACTTCCATCTGCAGAACTTTTTATCTTCTCAAACTGAAACTCTGCACACCCATTAAATACTAACTTCACACTCTCCCCTTCAGTTATTGATTTAGTTTATTTTGTGTAATGTCTTACTGTCCATCCATGTTATAGCATGTGACAGGATTTCTTTCTCTCTCTCTCTCTTTTTTTTTTTTTTTTTGCGGTACTGAGGATTGAACCCAGGATCTACCTTTGAGCTACACCCCCAGTCCTATTTTTTATTCTTTATTTTGAAACAGGGTCTCACTAAGTTGCAGAGGGCCTCACTAACTAGCTGAGGCTGGCCGCAAACCCAGATCCTCCTTTCTCAGCCTCCCAAGTACTGGGATTACAAGGATGCGCCACCATGCCGGGTGACGGGATTTCTTTCATTGTTAAGCCTGGATAACATTCCATTGCATGCATATTACCCCTTTTGCATACGTATTCATCTGTCCATGAACATTGAATTGCTTTACCTCTTGTTTTGTCTTTCATAAATAATGTTGCTAAGAACATGATTATCAATATCTATTATCAATATCTATCTGAAATCCTGCAATTTTGCTTTCAACTTTTTTTTTTTTTTTTTTTTTTGGAGAAGGTATAATCCCAGAAGTGGAATTGGTAAATGAGCTGATAATTTTATATTGATTTTTTGAGGAACTGCTGTACTATTATGCACAGCAGCTGTACAACTTTAAATTTGATCAGCAAAGCACAATGGTCCTAAATTTCTCCACATCTCACCAAGACATGTTACTCTCTGCTTTCTTGACAAGAGTCATCCTAATAACTGTATAGGCCTTAGTTTTCAGACAAAAAGCTGATACTCCAAGTATGTATGTGGAGTTTGGTGATTTGCCAAAGTAATGCTTAGATTTGCCATACATATACATATATATATACACATATATGTATATACATATATATATACACATATATATATGCATATAGGTAACTAATATCATGAAAATTTTTTTAAAGTTTCTATACAGTCTTGCACAAATTTATAGAAATCATATATTCCAGCTTGCTACCAGGTTTAGCTTTATGGCTCATTAAAATATGTGTAATCTAGCCAGCTTAGTGGTGCACACCTATAACCCCACTACTTGGGAGGTTGCACAGGAGGATTGCAGGTTTGAGCACGGCCTCAGGAACTTAGCAAGGCCCTCCAAAATTTAATGAGACTCTGTTTCAAAACAAAATAGTGCTTGGGGTATAGCTTGGAAGCAGAACACCTCAGTGTTCAATCCCTAGTACCACAAAAAGAAAAAAGTAACAAATAAAATAGGGTTGGGGTGCTGCTCAGAGGAGAAAGCCCTGGGTTCAATCCTCTTTCCTCTCTCTCTCAGATATACACACACATATAATCTATTCCCTTTGGTGAAATTCACTGCTAATTTTGATATTAAATTGCAGTGCATTACAACTTCTTCATTTCCTGATAAGAGTAAAACAAATCTATTCACCAAATGAGGAGGAAATTTTAAATTCCTTACTTATAAAACAAGAAAACCCGAGGTTGAAATTGTCTATGTTAGAGAAGCTGAGTACTATTGCAATAGCTTGATCAGTCTGCACAATGTCCAACAATCATGTAATTCATTGCCTTAAATTTTTAAATAATGTAATTCATGGCTCCAGAATTTTCTATTCATTACTATAAGATGCTGAGAACAACAAAGAAAGAGGCAATAAATATTGGAGGAAAGAAAAAAAGGAAGGAAAAAAAAAAACCAACAGACAGGGGAAATAGCTCAAAAAATTTAAAACAAAAAAGGCAACTTCTAGGTTTCTAGTTTTGGTAAATTATATGGAAGAGAAAACAGGTACATGTTAACTAGTAGCACAGGGGAAGGGTGGTGGCGAGTTGGTGTCACCTTGTGCCCACATGGGATAGGGGTAGCGGGGGAAGTTTAATAGTGCATTAATTAGGATGGTCACACCCCTGCAATACAGACCATTTAATTCAGTGTGACTCAATCACACAAGGTGGCATTATTATTTTCTGGGTTTTATATAATCACAGATGGGTCCATTGTGATTTGACATTAGAGGGGGAAAACAGATTTCTTGGGGAGATATTTTTTTCTGACCTTTCTCCATATAAAGAAATGATCATTTATTTAAATATAAAGAGTACAGATAGTAACGTGTAATAGAATGAACGCTACTTTAAAGCTGCAATGTATCTGTTGTGTTTTCTGATTTGACATGAATAGTGTCAGTAGAAATATTGATCAAAGAAATAGTGCATCAGTAAAAGTAGATTAAATAAATGGCCTAGCTATTTCAAAGACATTAAAATGCAAAATAATTATTTTGAGGTGTTATTTAAGTAATTGATGTTATTTCTTTACATATTTTAAGAGAAAATAGGAGGTATTAATGTTGTATTAGTTACAATGTCAAGTGCTAATGATAGGTAAAAAAACTGAATTCTGACTTCACCTGCACTCATTGATATAGAAATTTTGTGTCCATTAACATTAAATATGAAAATTTAGTCATGGCTATATTATTTGAGAGGTTTCACGTACATTTAAAATCTACTAAAATTACTTCCTGGGGAGGTTATATGGTGTTATTTAAGAATTTAACGAAGTTATTTGAAGAATATCCCACTCAAGTTTCAGTTTCACTCTTTTCTCCATTCTGCAATCCCTGGATACAGAGTGACTAATATATCTTAATGCATTCCTGCATATCAACATTTTTATTATGTTATTTCTTAAGATGACAACTCCAAATAATAACTAGAGCTGAAAGAAAATACCAGAACCACCAATATTTTTCTTTTTTTGACATACTTGTAAATATATATTTTTATGCTTACATCAGAAGTTAATAAAAAAACATGGCCAGCTTGTTATTGCTGGATTGATTGCAGAAATAGCTACTGCCCTTTCTGATGATATGGAAGTATAGACATGTATTGATGAAGCAATGGCTATGATAAATTACTTCAGGAAAACAACGCTTTGCATGGCTTCTTTCGTTTTTCCTTACAACTTGTGTTAGGGAATGAAATGTGCTCGGGTGTGTCTTTAGAAGGTAGAAGTGATCATTTGCAGAATAGACTTGTGTGTGCTAACATTTAATATTCACAATGCCCCAGGCATTATATTATTGCAAGTATTGAATAAAAGTTGACACCTCGATTTTTTAATATGCCACTGCTGCATCTACTGCAGAAGAAAATAGCTACCACTATAATCAGTGCTTCCCATTTATTTTTTTCTTTTCTAATGCTCTCCGTTTATTTAAAGGCAAGGTGGATTTGGTTAGTTCCTCATTGTTAACTAAGGAAACAGAACTATTTGTATGCATTCTATATGTTGCTTAGCTTGTTTAGAGAAATTAGCAGCTAGTAAGACATGTCCTAGTTTTATCCCCAACTTCTAGCAGAACAGTAAGTCACATAAATAAGCAAAACTGGTTAAGTGAGACTATACTCAGCCCAACTATCATAAATTCTTCCCATGATTCTATTATTATGCTTTGTATTAATATTAAAATTGTGCTAAAATGTCAACTTCTTGTGGAAGCTTTCTCAACTATGTTATTTAAAATAATAATACCCTCACTTGGTACACCCGACCTTTCTTCCCTTCTTTCTTTTCTTCCACAGCACTTATTAATACTGGGCACATGCCACCCATGGAGACTGAGATCTTTGCCATTTGGTTTACTTCAATAGTCTAATGCCTGGCACATAATAGGTGCTCATCAAATAGTTATAGGATAAATAAATGGTGTAGGTTCTGTATAAAGAGTGATAGATATTCATTAGAGCACTTGTCACACTTTATTCCAAATTATTTGTCACAAACAACTATCCCCACTCTCCTTGAATAACTACCACCATCAATATATGGCTCAGGCCAACAACTTAGGAGATGTCATCAATTTATCTCTTTCCTTTATCCTTATCATTGAGCCTTTGGCTTTTTTTTTCTTTTGTGGTGTTGGGCATCAAACTCAGGGCGCTGTGCATGCTAAGCAAGCACTCTACCACTGAGCTACCTCCCCAGCCCAAGCCTTTGGCTCTATCTTCAAAATCCAGTCTATATTTTCCTACTTCTTTTTATTCCCACTGTCTACCACTATCTCTCCTTTGACTAAGAGCAATATGCATACAACAGGTCCTTCCCCTTTACACCTGTCCCTCCCCCCGAGAGCAGTCAGAGGAGTCTCTTGACGGGAGAATCAACTCATGTCACTTCCTACTGGCTCTTCCCTGCTCACAGAATAAAATCCACACTCTTCCCCAGGATCCCTGGGAGGCATTCATTCATCCTCCACCCTCGTCACATGCCACACACCAGCCATCCAGTTCACCATGCTCCAACTACACTGGCCTCTCCTCTGAGTGTCTAGAAGAACCCAAACTCTTCCTGGATATCAGATCTTGATATCACTTACACCATTAAAAACTTTGCAGAAGAGACTATGTCAAGAAAAGATGGATGAACGGCAGAGAAGGAAGGAGATATGAACTGT
Organism: Graphiurus murinus; assembly: GCA_004027655.1. Lineage (NCBI taxonomy): Eukaryota > Metazoa > Chordata > Mammalia > Rodentia > Gliridae > Graphiurus > Graphiurus murinus. Next base: position 6,005 of record PVLC010036535.1, read on the forward strand.
TCTCAAATATACAAAGAGCATGTTTGTGGAAGAATATGTGGCCTATTATATATGATTCCAGGGCAGAGAACTAAGAAATTTCAGAGAGATTATTAAAAATACTTTTACTGGTGCACTGCAATTATACATCATAGTGAGTTTCAATGTGATACAAACTCACCTGTACCCAGCTCTTGATGTACTTCCTTTTGCATCTCACCCTGCTCTCCTCCCTCCCTATACATGTTAGTAAATTAATAGTAATGCCTTCATAGATTGCTATTGCATTATTTGAACTGTCTCCTTCCCAATCCTCCTTTTCCCCTCCCATCAACCTCCCCCAATCCTCTTCTTCTATTCTATTGGTCTCTCTCCACATTATTTAAAGTCCCTTATGTTCCCCATTTTCTCTCTAGATTCCACATATGAAGAAAATGCAACCCTTGATTTCTGAGACTGGCTGATCTTTTAGCATAGTATTCTATAGGTCCATCCATTTTCCTGCAAAATGGCTTATTTGTCCTCTTTATGGCTGAGTACAATTTTATTATGTAGATACCTCTCAAAAGAAGAAATATAGTTGGCCAATAAATACATGAAATATATGGTCACCTATGAAAATATGTTCAACATCATTAGCAATAAAGAAGAGGGATTTTAGCCAGGTGTGGTGGCGCATGCTTGTAATCCCAGTACTTGGGAGGCTGAGCCAGGAGGAACGCAGGTTCACAGCCAGCCTCAGTTATTTAGGCCTTCCGCAACTTAGTGAGACCCTGTTTCCAAATAAAGAATAACAAATAGGGCTGGGGTTGTAGCTCAGAGGTAGAATGCCCCTGGGTTCAATCCTCAGTGCCACAAAAAAAAAGAAAAAGAAGAATTTTGATTAATTATAAATGAGGCCACATATCAGTTATTACAGTCCTGAAAAAGAGTGAACCATCTCACAGGGAAGTGGCAGGTCTCCCAAGGTCAGTGGGACGTCCTCTTGGCAGAGGTATATGAGCACTGAATGATAGGATTGGATGATTTCTAGACACCAAGATCTTGGCATTTTATGATATAATGAAAAGAGATACAAAAATGAATGAAGGATGAAAATGAAGGGTGAATTTTCATTTATTAATTTAACTTATTTCTGCTATTACTGGGTGCTATTTTTAGAGGTGCTATTTTTAGAGGACTCAGCAGGGAAGCTAAGTAGGCAAACATCTCTACTCCCAGGAAGTTTGCATTCTAGTTAGTTTGGGACAAAATGAAATATGAGGGCCAAACACTAGTCTTCCTTTGTGTTTGTTTGAGAAGTGACTTGGCAGTAGTTTGAAGCAAAAGCTATACTTGAGGCACTTGTATTTTTAAGCGGAAAGTTATTACGGAGAGAACCATTTTTTTTTACTCACAATAATTGCACTGACACTTTTTGTCTTTATCTATTGTTTAGTTCATTGTCATTGCAAAGAATTAAGAATTTATCAATTGTTAATAAAATATAATTTGCCACTTACTAAAATATTAGACAGTAATGTTTTCTCCAAGGTCTGAGTCTCTTCATATCAAAATCTTATACTTTTGGAATTACAAAGTAAATACAGTTTTATCATTAAAATGTATTACCTGCAGAGAAATATAAAAATTAAAAATTATATACATTCCTTTTTATAGCATAAGCTAGGGAAACATTTAAATGCAGATTTAGACCTATTCCAAATATGGTGGCATACTATGGTGGTTTTTTTTTCTTTTACTATTCTATTAAAATTATTAGGATACTAATCTGAGGAATTGATTTAACAAATCCCTTAATTGTAATTAGAGTCATCTTTTCAGTTTGTGTTTAAATTTAAAAAGATCTAACAAACTATCTTCATCAAATGTCACTTAATAAACAAGCTGTGTAACTGGTACAAAAATGTTAGTAAGGAAGAATTTCCACATTTTGTTATATCAATTGATGTATACCAAATCAATGACATTAGGGAACGTTTTATAGATGGCAATTACTGTCTTTTGCATATTAGCAGAAAATCTCTAGAAGAATATATTTACAGATTCCTTGTTGAAGCACACCTAAAACTTATTTATAATTTTGATCTCAGTCATGTCATGGATTAAGGCATTCCAAACTTACCATTTTTCAGTATAACTGAATAGAATTTGAGAAAAAAGTCAAACTTGTTCAGAACAAGGTAGAATTGAACCTTGTTGGGTAGAAATGTGTATGGGCCCTCATCTAAGGGATGAAAACTAGTAAGAACCCCCAGTATAAAATGATTACATTTGAAAGGCAGCTCCAGAGTATATATCTGAATATTATACCCAGCTAAAGAAGACCACTACAGTTGTAATGTTTTAGAATTTGAGTCTCTATCTCTGAGTTATACCTCCAAGCCATTTTTATTTTTATTTTTATTTTGAAACAGGGTCTTGCTAAGTTGTTGGAGGTTGTGCTAAGTTGCTGAGGCTGGCTTCAAACCTACGATCCTTCTGTCTCAGCCTCCCATCATACTTCTTTTATAACAGTCCTTTCTACTTAAGCCCATGAAATAAAACACTGAGTAAATATTGTTAAACTGATTATCTCTCTTTTATTATTTCTTAATTTTATCTTTTTCAACCAAAGAAGTGCTAACTTTTTCAAGTGTATTCTCATAAAATACTAATTTCTGGGTAATTTTATCTTCCTTGAAATTTGTATAAGCATTTCTATATCTTTGCTAGGGTGCTTACCATAATTGCATATTTCAAGTAGGGAAACACCATGATTTTAAGCAAAGATTAGAAAGTAATTTCTGCTCTGTTGCAAGTAAATGATGTCTTATACTTTATGAGTCTTTAAGGTAAAAGCATTAGACCAAACTATTGCCACCAGAAAATAGAACTTAATGACTCTAAGTCTTGTTATCTAGCAAGCATGATTTGAATTAGTTTTCACTAAAAGCATTTCCTTAAATTTGCCAACATTAAGCTGTATATTAGATACAATGATTTCTTGATGTCTAAATACAAAGAGTATGGCATTCATATACCACTCACCTAATCTCCTTAGTCTCTAGAGCACTGCTGTCTAACAGAGTGAAAATGTAGCCAAGGATGTGAGCTACATATTAAAAATAAATGACAGAGATTAATTTTAATATTTTATGTACAGCAAAAGTATTTTCACTTCAACATTTAATCATTATAGAAAATATTAATGAGATATTGTGCTTTCTTTTTATTTAAATCTGGTCCATTTTACAATTGTAGCACAACTCAGTTGGGACTGCTCATACGTATTTAATGGCTACTGTGTTGGCAGGTGTGATTCTAGGACCAAGATACCAGCCATAAGCTGATGAGAAATTTGGAAAGGGCACAGTTTGCATTCTCAGGCCACTGTGTTACCAATTCTTTTTACTCTTTACAAATCAAATGGAAATTTATCTATTAAAAATGTCACTATAATTATAGATATAGGTTGGTTTTTGGTTGGTAAGGATGGAAAAATATCTTATTCCCACCAGTGTTTCAGCTCCAACAACCATTACCATCCATGTCTCTGCAGTAAGTTTAATTAGAACACACCATTTTAAAGGTGGATGAGGAATCCACAGGTTTTTTTCAGGTTACTAAGAACAGAAAGCCCTTTCCACACTCATGTGAAACTGGAACAATAGTATTCAAATGACTTAAAATCTTTGAAAGAACGAACTATGGAAATATTTACATAACATAATACCGTAGGTGGAATATCCATCCTAACCTAATGTTAAAAATGACAAACAGGAGATAAACCAGCATAATACATCTTATTTATTTTCCAATAATACAGCCAGGGCATTCCATATATCTAACTTCTTTAACCTGTCAGAAAGAGTAACCTATATGTATTTAATTCTCTCCTGCACATATTGAATGAATAAATTGTGGAAATGTGTTCCAACATTAATTCTTTTGGGGGTTATTTAATTTTTTAGTAAGAAACCACCAAATTCCATTTCAACTTATAAAAGGTAAATAACTAAAGATAAAATGGGGATAGGGGCTATTCTTTATTGCATTATAAATATGATCTTCAAGCCTACTGTATGAATTTGGTTTTCCAGTAACTCACAGGAAAGTTGATATAAAAGGTATTGAGCAAGTAAAGGGAGTTGAAATTTTTGCAAATAAATGTATTTGGTTAAAATATTCTATTAAATGAAAATATTAAAAGTAGTATGAATAACAGATAGCTATGTTCAAAGAAAGTTTTCAGGACAAATGTAAACTAATTTAGTTGGGAATCCACATTATAATATCCAAAGATTTGTTAGATTTTGCTAGATTAAGCTCATTCTGACTAGTTCTATAAAACACACCAGGTATTTTCCTGCAGAGAGACCCACAAAGGCAGGGAAGACAAGACAGTTCTCACAAGTCCATGATTAAGAGACACTAGCAGATGGGATATGAATGGGTTTTGGTAAAAGATAATCCAGTGATAGGGTGATTTGAACTCTGAATATTAAATGATTGGAACCAGGGCAGGAAGAAGGCCACCCTAGGCAAAATATTTCCCATGCTGGGAGACTGGCTATAGGATGAGGGCAGACCTGATACCAGAGGGTCAGTGTTACAAAAGGAACAAAGGGATGAAGAGACAAGAACATACTGAGATTCATTGCTAAAAAAAAAAAAAAAAAATTAAAAGTACATCAAAGTAGAATTTTTTTTTTTTTTTTTTTTTTTTTTGCGGTACTGGGGATTGAACTCAGGGGCATTCTACCTCCGAGCTACACCCCCAGCCCTATTTTTTACTCTTTATTTCGAAACCGGGTCTCACTAAGTTGCGGAGTGCCTCACTAGGTAGCTGAGGCTGTCCGCAAACCCGGATCCTCCGGTCTCAGCCTCCCGAATGCTGGGATTACAAGTGTGCGCCACCACACCCGGCTAAAGTAGAATTTTAAACGAAATAGATTGCTCAATTATAAAAATTTCACTGAGAATCCTCAATTTTCCCCTGCAGAGAAAAAGTAAATTTAGGGTAAAGGAATTTACCTTCTTATATGCTTCATGAACTATGCCACTTTTTATCAAAAAAATATTAAAATCAATTATGTGATGAATAGTTTTCACTGAACATCCTCCCCTCCCCAAAGAGCTGGCCAGAAAAACTACGATAAAAATTTCCTCACTATTAACAAACACATGGCTTCTGACATGGTATAGTCAAATCATCCCAGTCAACAGGGATAAAATACCCAGGCATTCAGCAATTATTTGGACCTACTGAGTGCAGGATCACTCAGAAATTACTAGGGTCTAGTGTGATGAATCAAAAGCCAAACTTTAATAAAGAATGATTCTCATTTCACAGTCTAGCCTATTAATTCCAAGGCTAGAAGAATGAGAAAGTAAAATAAAGGAAGAGGAAGTAAAAAGAAAAGAAGGAGGAAGGGGAATAGGTAAGCAAAAGAGTTTTAGTGGAGAAAGCCAGAGTGGAAAGAGAAGATAGAGAAGTAATAAGTGTGTGTGTGTGTGTGTGTGTGTGTGTGTGTGTGTGTGTGTGTGTGTGTATGGAGGGGGATACACAGAGGCCTGCTATGTTGTGGGGTTGCCTGCACAGGTCTCTGAAAATGTAAAGCATTGCTCTCTTTGAAGATAAGGTTTGCAATGTTTATATAAAATTTTTTATTTTTATTTTTGTTGTATTTATGTATGTATGTATGTATGTATGTATGTATTTGTGGTTCTGGGGATTGAACCCAGAGGCATTCTACCTCTGAGTTATACCTTCAATCCAATTTTTTTTGTTGCTGTTGTTTTGAAACAAGGTCTCACTAAGTTGTGGAGGGCCTGATGATGTTGCTCAAGCTGACCGTGAACCTACAATCCTCCTGCCTCAGCCTCCCAAGTACTGAGATTATAAGCATATGCCACCATGCCAGGCTGTAAAATTTTTAGTCTCAAGATTTCTCTAAAGCAGCAATTACATTATAGACTTACAAACTATTTACGTTTGTAATGTTTAATAAATTTTATTATGCATGCTACGAATAGTCTATCTTCCTCAAGCAAAACCAATAGGCAGAAATAAATAATACATTTGTGAACTGTCTGAGAAGACACACAGTAAGAACATAGAAACATTTGCAGAACAGGCAGTCATGACGGGTTAAAAAGAGCTGTGGCTCGAAGGTACAGCTTGTTAAGCTCTGTACAGATTGGCCTCCTGAAGAAGAGGTCAGCAAACATGACAACCCAGCCACAAGAATAACAATGGTGGACTTACTAGAGAGGTCAAGTTGTGTAATTACCATCAGATCTCATTTTGCCAGGTCTTCCAATATAAGCTATCCACAGCAACACCTTTCATTGAGAACAAAATTCTGAGTGCCCAGATATTCAAAGCCCATCCCAATTTCCATTTTCCACTTGTTTCTCATTATACTTACTACTTTCTGTATCCACTATTTTCTCCTCTTCTTCCACATATTAACCGTGGCCTCCCCTTATCTCTAAAGACTAGCCATGATGAACTTGTTGATTCCAGATCATGCTTTAAATTCCCTGGGATAAATAAACCCTTTTCAAGCTATTCTTACTCTCTGAAATAACCTTCTTACCACCATTTCTTTAACTATAAAGAAACTAACCATTGGAGGTTCTTTCCACATTACACTCTTTTTATTAATCCTCTTTGTTATAGTTTAGATCTGAAATGTTCCCCCAAAAGCTCATGTGTTACAAACTTGGCCCCTGGTGTAGGCAAGGTAGAGCGCAGCTGCAGGAGGTAGGTCACTGGGACATGCCCTTGGCCCTCTCCTTTACTCTCTCCTTCTGCTCCTTCTCCATCTCCTTCTCCTCTTTCTTCTCTCTCCCTCCTCTTTCTGGCTGCCATGAGCTGAGCAGCTTTCCTCTGCCATACTCTACTATCATGATGCTTCTGCTTGGAGGTTGCCAACCATAGACTGGCTGAACCTCTGAAACTGTCAGCCAAATAAACCTTTCCTCTTCTAAGTCATTCTTCTTGGGAATTTCAGGCACAGTGACAAAAAGCTGTGTAACATACTCTTCTACCTTTGTTAATTGGTAGAAGCCCTTACTATATTCCACTTAGTCCCATCTCAGGGTTCTTCTCACTGCCATGAAAACTCCTAGAGGGTGAATTAGTTGTTTACTCAGAGCTGGTTCTTCTTCCTCTACTCTCTGCCACAATCTTCCTAATATATATTAGTTTTGTTTGGTTTGGTGCTAGAGATTGAATTCAGGGGCGTTCTAACTCTGAGTCACACTCCTAGAACTTTTTATTTTTCATTTTGAAACAGAGTCTTACTAAGTTTCTGAGGGTTTCATTAAGTTACTGAGAATGGCCTCAAACCTGTGATCCTCCTGTCTCAGTTTCCCAAGTACTGGTATTACAGGCATGTACTACCACACTCAGCATATATTAGTTTAATTTTATGAAAGGTTGTAGTGCTTTCCCCCAAAATAGGAGCTTCATACTGATCTGCAACTGGACATTATATCTCTTTTTTTAATAGAACATCCCTGGTTTGGGCTATGACTCAGGGTTCTTTCCAGAATAAGTTACCATTATTGGTATTGATAGCAACTAACTGAAATATGGAAGATGTAATTTCTAGTGTTCCTAGTGCCTGAAATTCCACTTGAAGATAAATACGAGGATAACAGCAAACTCACAGAAGTCATAATCTGTTAATTAAAAACACAGGAAGACTTTGGAATGAACCCTTTACAAAACCCTGGCACAAGGCTTGGCATGGTGAACACATCCCTCTCCTGCATATCCTGTAAACAACTACAGACTAGTGAGAGAAGAACAAGGATAAAGTAAAGAGAAGGCGTCTGTGACCTCCTGAATAGGAAAACATAAAACCAAGAAAGAAGAAATGGAAGAATACAGACCATTACTGGTTATAGGGAAAGAAAGGAAGGAAGAAGACAATGAATGATAAAGAAAGAGATGTGGAAGTAAAACCTATTTCTAAAGGAAGAAGAAAAATACTAGAGAAAAGACTCCTTCATGCCATGGATTTACTAATTAACACAACCGAAGAACAGCCCCAAACAATGACAGGAAGAGAAGGCTTCTGCTGCAGAAGCGATCCAAAGACCAGCTGATAGAGTATGTGACCTGGGGGCACCTGGGTACCGGCACCCACCTCCTTTATGAGGGCTTCCCTGTCTTGAGCACAGGCAAGTGATGGTACCACCGAGCCATCTGTTACACCCTGGCTAACATGGCATGGAAGTCTACAGTCTATTTAAACTGATTGTTGTCCTATCTGAATTAAAATTGAAAGTTCTAATTAAGCCATCAGCTATATAGTAAAAAGAGACTTTTGAAAATAATCAATTCCCTATTGATCTAGCCAGCTTCAGATCTGTAATAGTTAGTGGGCTACCAAATTATAGCAAGGCCATGAATTCTCATTGGTATAATTGCAATATTCAAAGAGAAAACTTTAAGTCTTTTCAAATATCTGTAAAACCTATTTTTAAACTATTCTAAAACTAATTCCTGATACATTTTAAGTTTTCTGTTAAAATTATCTTACTTTATAAGCTCTGCCATTATTAGAGAAAAAAACAAAACAGATTTGATTTTTATCTATAATTTTTCTATTGAATGGAAAGTCAAAGGTAGGCAG
>PVLC010036536.1:0-15747 GCA_004027655.1 Graphiurus murinus
CCTTCCTTCCTTCCTTCCTTCCTTCCTTCCTTCCTTCCTTCCTTCCTTCCTTCCTTCCTCACATCTGCCCAGCCATAGTTGCAGGAGACCTCCTTGGGGGCACAGCTGGGAGGGGCTCCCGCCTCCTTGGCCGTGGAGTCCACACCACTGTGGTTGGGCTCTGGGGAGGGGGCGGGCTGTAGACCCCCTGGGCAGTGCTGACCAGCGGGAGGTGCCCTTGTGCCCGCAGGAGGCCGACCTCAGGCGGACCGTGGAGGAGAGCATCCGCATCCAGCGGGGCTACGGGCACTACTTTGACCTCAGCCTGGTCAACAGCAACCTGGAGAGGACCTTCCGCGAGCTCCAGGCTGCCATGGAGAAGCTGCGGACGGAGCCCCAGTGGGTGCCTGTCAGCTGGGTGTACTGAGCCTCTTCAACTGGACCTCGTTCCCTGCCGGATTGTGACCCAGAACCCAAAACTTCCCCTTCCCCCCCCCAGTGGCCCCCCCTTTCATCCTGAGCCCCCACCCCTGGCTCTCCGCTTTCCTCGGATGACAGCTCCCAGTCGGCCCTTGTCTGGCGTCACTGCCAGGGAGGCGGGTGTTCATGGGGCACCTCTGTGCCCAGGTGCTGCCCACTCCCAATGTCCACGGCTACCATTCCCTCTCTAAGGGCCAAGCAGTGCCTGGGGGCGGGTCTGAGTCACCTCTGTAATGCTCAGTCCAGAGAAGAGGAAAGCTGCTTTGGGACCAGTGGTCAGTACACCGCCCTGTCACCTCTCCTCAGCCCTTTTCTCCTCTGAACTGACCACACTCACATTCCTGGGCTCCTCCCACCTCTCACCCCTAGTCTTAGGAGCAGGTCTGGGGCTGCTCGCAGGTGGCCAGGGGAATGCATGGGCCACTGGCAGCCAGGCAGGCCTGGGCAGTGATGCCAGTCTGGGCCACCTTGGAGGCCGAGGAGCAAGAGCGTGAGCCCATTGCCACAGCTGGGCTGCAAACTCTCAGCTCCCTCAGAGAGGGGCAGGGTCCCCAGGGGCGACGCACCCGTCTCTCCAGCACCCACAGCTTCTCACTGCCGGAGTCTCCACAGACTTCTCCCCTGTGCCCCTGGCAAGCCAGCCCTGCTCCCCAAAGGGCACGGTTGGCAGGGGCCAGCGGGCTCAGCCGGGTTGATGGGGAGGGCTGAGCCCCATGATAAGGCTGCTCCCTGACCCGGAGCTGGAGTTCACCATGGCCTAGGGTGGGGGCACCCCGTGCTCCCTGTCCATGAGCTTTTCCCATTTTGATCTTCTCTCTGGCTGTGGCCCATTTGTGTCAGGGCTGCCTGGACTAGGGGGCTGAGGAGGGGTGCCCAGGGGACCTGTGAGCCTCAGCTTGGAAAAGGACAGGCGCTCTCTAGCAGCTCCTGGCCTCACCTCCAGGGGGCGCCACTCACACTCCAGTCTGTGCAGCCTGTTCCTGCTGCGTCCTGTCTGTTTCTGGTGAGTGAGTCTGTGTGTGTGTGTGTGTGTGTGTGTGTGTGTGTGTGTGTGTGTGTGTGTGTCTTGGTTTTGGGGGGAGGGGAGGCAAAGGGTGGTTTTCTCTTGGAGGTTCTTTTTTTGGGATCTCCTCATGGGGGGGTTCCCATCAGCCCTCATTTCTTTTAAGGCCCTTATCCCAGACTCCAGAGCCTCGGTCCTTCCCAGATGTTTTCCTCCACTCTCCTGTCGTCCCCCTACCCTAAACGCCGCCCTCCAGTCCTCGGGGAGGGCGATTTTGTGAAATAGGAGACTCCCTCATTCATCCCTCATCCTTGCCTTCATTCCTCCCGAGGGGGCCTGTCCTCACAGGGGCCCCCGCCGTGCTCCCCCCAGCTCTTCTGCGTGTCTAATCGGTCTTCGCTGCAGTGTCAGCCAACGCTGGCCCCTGAACCACGATGTGCCCATTTCCTAGGGAAGGGGAGGGAGAATAAACAGAATATTTATTACAAATGTTAGAAATATATTTATTATATTAGAAATCTCATTTGCATAGGATACACAAATGAGATGCCAAGGTCAAGCCCGCTCCTGTCTCATTTGCATAGCTCTGCACACACCTTGCGGTCCCCTTTGCTCTCTTTTTCCCTTCCCTCGTGTCCTTTTCATCCTCAGTTCAGCGCTCCCTTGCGTCACCCTCAGCCTAAGGGGACCAGGAGTGGGAGGAAAACACCATTTTTCTGCAGACTTGAGGCCGATGAGTCATTTGCCAGCTCCTGCCTCTCTGGGGGACTCAGGAGGGATGTGGGGGGGAGGGTGTGCTTTGGAAGCTGCTGTTCCCCCCCCCCCCCCCCCCCCCCCCCCCCCCCCCCCCGTGGACTCTTGTACTTGAGGGGCCCTGCCACCTCCTGGGTCCCCACTCTGTCCCAGCCCAGCTGCACTTCCTGTCCCCCCTCCCTCAGCCATCTGATTCTTGAGTTTTCTCTCTGTTTTTTTTTCTTTTCCTTTGATTAAACGTGAAAGCAAATGCAAAGCAAATGCTTCTGGGCTCTGTCTTTGGTTGGGGGTGGGTTGATGGTTTGGGAGAAGGTGAGGGCCAGAGAGCGCAGCCCAGGTGATTCTAGGTTGGAAGATGGAGAACATGGTCGTGTTCTGTGATGTCATCCTCTCCCTGTCCTGCCCCTCTGCATTCCCCATCACCAGAAGATGCTCTTTCCGATGCTTGTGCCTAGGAGTGTGTGACCTTTCAGGGAGCCAGAGGACACAGCTCTACGCAGAACTCCTGTGACCGTCACCAGTCCCCCTACCTCTCTGGTTCATCCTTGGTAAAGATGCCATGGATTCCCAGGGATAATGCTAGGATTGGTCCCAGTGCTCAACACAGGGACCCTAGGTGACACTGGATTGTCACCCAGATGCCACCACAGCTATGTGTGTGTTTGGCAAATCCAGCAGGGTTGTGTGTGTGTGTGTGTGTGCTCGGGGTGTGTGTGTCAGCATTCTTTCCTACCTGGAGTTCTTCAGGGAACTTGGGCATGCAAAATGTGGATCCAGCCCTCTTCCTTGGATTTCCCCAAAGTGCCACTCACACAGGGATAAGCAAAGGGCAGCTCAGCCTTATCACACCCATCTCATAGCACTAATGAAGATATAGCATTGTTTATTAAACACTCCTATTCAGAAGTGTCCCCTGACCCTTCACAACCCAAAGAATGTCTTCCTGGTCGGCTTTCTCTTGGTCCCCTGTCTCCCACTGTGTTGCTGGGCTCTCTCCCTTCCTTTCTCATTCATGGACGACCTTATCCCCTGGGCTATCCCTGGACACTCCGAGTTCCTCTACCATACTAGTAACTCTACATTTGTATTTTTGTCCTAATCCAATGAGTGGTCCTCAACCCTGGCTGCACCTTACAATCTTCTGGGGGATTAAAATACAAACAATTGCCTGGGCCCCATTCTAGAACAATCAAATCAGAAATTTAGGTTGTCACACTAGCCACTGTAACAACCACATCTCAGCAACTTAACTCCTTTATTACTCATTTCTTTTCTTTTTTTTTTTTTTTTTTTGGTTTTTTTTGGCGGTACTGGGGATTGAACTCAGGGGCATTCTACCTCTGAGCTATACCCCCAGCCCCATTTTTTATTCTTTATTTTGAAACCGAGTCTCACTAAGTTGCGGAGTGCCTCACTAGGTAGCTGAGGCTGGCTGCGAACCTGGATCCTCCGGTCTCAGCCTCCCGAATGCTGGGATTACAAGCGTGCGCCACCACGCCCGGCTATTTCTTTTCTTTTTTAAATTATTTTATTTTGGCACTGAGGATTGAACCCAGAGACATTCTACTGCTGAGCTACAACCCCAGTCCTATCTTATTTTTTTATTTTGAAACAACATCTCACTAAATGTGGAGGCCCTCATTTAAGTCGCCGAGGTGAGGCTGGCTGTGAACCTGCGATTCTCCTGTCTCAGCCTCCCAAGTACTGGGATTACAGGTGTGTGCCACCACGCCCGGCTTATTATTTATTTCTTGCTCACATCATGTCTTGCGATGGTGCTCTTAGTGCAGTGACTGATTCAGCCTCTTTACATCTTGTCACACTGTCATGTTTTTGTTTTGTGGTACTGGGGATTGAACCCAGAGGCATTCTACCTTCGAGCTACACCTCCAGCCCGATTTTATTTCTTACTTGGAAACAAGGTCTTGCTAGGTTGATGAGAGTCCCACTACTTGTTGAGGCTGTCCTCCATCCTCCTGTCTCAGCCTCCCAAGTACAGGGATTACAGATGTGCACCACTGTCATCTTTAACAAGTGACTCGGTGCAACACTGTCATCTTTAACAAGTGACTACTCCACAGGTGTCATCCAAGAAGATGAGCATGTAGAAGACTATTAATGGATTTAATGGATCAACCCTATTTTCCTATACCCATCGGCCAGAACCAAGGCATGTGGCCCCAGGCTACTGCAAGGGATGCTGGGAGAGTCTTTTATGCTCAGGTAAAGAAAACAGCTTTCAAAAGCTCCCCAAGTGGTTCAAATGTGTGACAAGTTTGCTGAGCACTGTTAGTCCATTTGTGCCATACCCTTGCAGTGGAGGAAACTTGTTTTTAGCTTCTGGCGGTATTCTGCTCCCAGGTGTTTGATTTGTAAATAACATTTTTTTTTTTACAAAAATATGGTAAGAATGGATTCTTACGAGCCGGGCGTGGTGGCGCATGCTTGTAATCCCAGCATTCGGGAGGCTGAGACAGAGGATCCGGGTTCGCGGCCAGCCTCAGCTACCTAGTGAGGCACTCCGCAACCTAGTGAGACTCGGTTTCAAAATAAAGAATAAAAAATAGGGCTATATAAAGAATAAAAAATAGGGTATATCTTGGAGGTAGAATGTCCCTGAGTTCAATTCCCAGTACCGCAAAAAAAAAAAAAAAAAAAAAGAATGGATTCTTACCATTTTATCAAATGGGAATCTATTGAGAGGTGAAGTTACTTTGTTCATTGTCACACAGAAAGTTATTTGCAGGGCTCGGAGCAGACCTGAGGACTCTTGACTCCCGGACAGGCTGCCCCCCATTCCACCTCCCAGAGATGGAGGGGGATAGATTAGCTGCAGGGGGAGGGGTGCCCGGTGAAGAAGGCACTTTGGGACCAAGAACATGGGGTAAGAAGGAGAGCCACAGGGAGGGTGTGGGATACTTTGTCCTCAGATTTAGCTCTTCAAGAGATCCAAGCTCTCTAGGCAGTTGAGGGCACCAATAGTCCACAGCGCACCCTGGAGTCCCAGACCACCCCCTCCCCGCCCCTTGAGGGCTGGGTCCCGTGGTGACCACAAACCCTTGGGAGAGGCAGGGAGCATGATCCAGCTTATTTCAATGATCGATTTATCTGCTCCAATTGCCATTATCACCATTTTAACTACTTATAGACATCTATGCTTTATGCTACTTGATTTCAGGTCATATAAAGCTACAGTAACCAAGACAGTGTGGTGTTGGCATAGAGATAGGTAAATGGAGCAATAGGACTGAAGAAAAGAGTCCAGGAACAGACCCACACAAATACGTCTGATTGATTTCAAAGAAGTGCAATGGCAATTCAGTGAAGGACAGGGCATGTTTTCAACAAATGAGGATATCTGTGTACAAAAGAAAAGAAAGAGCCAGGCACCGTGGCATGTGCCGGTAATTCCAGTACTTGGAGGCTAAGATAGGAGGATCGCAGGTTTAAGGCCAGCCTCAGCAACTTAGTGAGACCCTGTTTCAAAATGAAAAATAAGAAGCCGGGCGTGATGGCACACACCTGTAATCTCAGTACTTGGGAGGTGGAAACAGGAGGATTGCAGGTTCACAGCCAGCGTCAGCAACTTAGTGAAACCCTGTTTTAAAATAAAAAGTAAAAAAGACTAGTGGTGTAGCTCAGAGGTAAAATGCCCCTGGGTTCAATCCCCAGTAAAACACACACACACACACACACACACACACACACACTGATAATATACATAGATTTGAACATGAATGTGTTCATAGCAGCTCTGTTTGTAATGGCTCAAACTGGAAACAATCCAAGTTTCTATCAGCTGGTGAGTGGGGGCTGGAGTGGGGAAGAAGTGGGATTACCAAGGGGAAAAGAAAACTTGGGGTGATGGGCATGTTCATTATCTTGATTGTGGTGACTGCTTCACAGATATATACGTATGCATCTATCTTATCAGATAGTATACTCTAAACACATATAACCTATTAATAAAACTATTGAAATAATAATTAACAACAATGTCCATTAAAAAAACAAAAGAACTAAAAACCGGAAGATAATGGCCTGCAAAACAAGAAGGAATGATGACAGTTATAGTTTGGAATCCTGCATTGCTGGAGGAAAGATTAAGGATATTAAGATACAAGCAGCTGGAGCCAGGCATGGTGGCGCATACTTGTAATCCCAGTACTTGGGAGGCTGAGACAGGAGGATCGCGGGTTCGCAGCCAGCCTTGGCTACTTTTTAGGCTCTTTACAACTTAGTGAGACCCTGTTTCAAAATAATAAAAAATAGGGCTGGGGGTATAGCTCAGAGATAGAATGTCCCTGGGTTCAATCCCCAGTACTGAAAAAAAAAAAAAAAAAAAAGCAACCCTATGTATCCGTGGGTTTTACATTCCCTGATTCAACCAACCTTGGGTCCAACCAACTGCAGACAGAAAATAACAACAACAAAAAGCCAGGTGTCCTGGCACATACCTGTCATCTCAGTGCTTGGGAGGCTCAGACAGGAGGATTGCAGGTTTAAGGCCAGCCTGGACAACTTAGTGAGGCCCTGTCTCATAATAATAATAATAATAATAATAATAATAATAATAATAATAATAATAAAAAGGCTAGAGGTATGGCTCAGTGGTAGAGTGCCACTTCCTTCCCACTGGGAACCCCCCCCCCCCCCAAATCTCATCCCATCCCTGAGTACATCTTACTGGCTTTATGCCTTGCCTATTTCTGTTTTCCCTACTAGCCTGGTTCTTAACCACTTCCTCAATGAATTTACAAAATCTCTTCTGACTGGACCTCAATGGATTAGAATGTCCAGTTCTCTGTCAGGTGTCAGGTGGGGGAGGGAGCCCTCACATCACCCATTTTTTTCTATCAATACTCAATTTTGGTGTTAACATTTTGTGTGTGTGTGTGTGTGTGTGTGTGTGTGTGTGTGTGTGTGTGTTACTGGGGATTGAACTCAGGGGCATTCTACCTCCAAGCTACACCCCCAGTCTTATTTTTTGTTCTTTATTTTGAAACCGAGTCTCACTAGGTTGCGGAGTGCCTCACTAGGTAGCTGAGGCTGGCCGCGAACCCAGATCCTCCGGTCTCAGCCTCCCAAATGCTGGGATTATAAGCGTGCGCCACCACGCCTGGCTAACATGTTTCTTTTATTATTTATTTTTTATTTATTTTTGTGGTACTGGGAATTGAACCCAGAGGCATTCTACCTCCGAGTTACACCCCCAGACTCATTTTATTTCTTATTTGGAAGCAGGATCTCACTAGGTTGCTGAAAGCCTCACTAAATTGCTGAGGCTGTCCTCGAATCTGTGATTCTCCTGTCTCAGCCTCCCAAGTACTAGGATTACAAGCATGCTCCACCATGCTTGGCAACATATTTGTTTTAAAGAAACAAATAGAAGGATAATGTTTTCTTATTATCACTGTTGTTATACTTAATATCCCAGTTTGGCACAACTAAACAAACTTTTTTTCTGAAGTTTGCTTCTCAGCAAAAGTCCCCAAACTGGAATCCCTGTTCTCAGAAGGGCCAGCGGTGACCTGTATTCTTTGTTTAAGTGGGTTGAGTAGCCGCTCGTGTAGGTACAAAAGATAGCAGCTCCCCATATCTTGCTGAGCAGATATAAAACAGAAGAGCGTCAGGAGTTCCAGGAGATGCGAAGTGGCAGCTGGCCCAGGAGGGGTCTCCCTCCCCGCCTGCGCCTGCGAGGGCAGGCCTGGGCCATGCTGGTGAGGCCGTGGCAACTGGGGGAACGTCTTTGCACTCGAGTGTGTGATAAATCCACTGGGAATTCCATGGAGAGAGAGCTCTGCCTCATAAAAGTGACACTTTATTCAGTTGGGACATGGTCAAAGGGTGGGACAGGAATGGCGAAATGGCGTCTTCCTGGTCCCCAGGAAGCTCTGGCCACAGTAGGTGACAGGTCATGAGCATGGGAAGTTCTTTTCCTCCAGGGCGGCCCCAGCTATATGGCTTTACCAGGGAAAGGGCTGCTTTGGATGAACTTTTGGGGTCTCTTTGAGGCCACTTGACACTTGTGGCTCCCTACCTCCCCAACATCTGGGCCAGATCCTAGCAGGCCTCTTCCCTGGAAGAAGGTCAGGGATGCTCGGCTCCCCAGGGGCATGGCTGGGGTCTTGCTGGGGTCTCGCTCTCCATGAGTCACCAGCCCTCAGGCCCTCTAGGGACTCAGGCAGGTCTCCTGTCTCATCTCCAGGGACAGGTGCAGAGGCAGCCAGGTCTTCCAGAAACGCTGCTGGAAAGGTCCTGGAAGGAGTGAAACTGGTGCCGCCACTCAGAAAGCTGGTTAGCAATGGTATCTACAGTTTAAAAACGTCCTCAGCCAGGCATGGTGGCGCACACTTGTAATCCCAGTACTTGGGAGGCTGAGACAGAAGCATCATAGGTTCACAGTCAGCCTCAGCTACTTAGGCCCTCTGCAACTTAGTGAGACCCTGTTTCAAAATAAAGAATAAAAAATAGAGCTAGGGTGTAGCTCGGAGGTAGAATGCCCCTGGGTTCAATCCCCAGTACTGCAAAAACAAAAATAAAAAGCTGGGCATGGTTGCACACACTTGTAATCCCAGTACTTGGGAGGCTGAGACAGGAGGATCACAGGTACATGGATGGCCAGCCTCAGCTACTTAGTGAGGGCCTCTGCAACTTAGTGAAACTCTGTTTCAAAATAAAGAGTTAAAAGCCGGGCGTGGTGGCTCACGCTTGTAATCCCAGCATTCGGGAGGCTGAGACCAGAGGATCCGGGTTCAAGGCCAGCCTCAGCTACCTAGTGAGGCACTCCGCAACTTAGTGAGACTCAGTTTCAAAATAAAGAATAAAAAATAGGGCTGGGGGTATAGCTCGGAAGTAGAAAGCCCCTGAGTTCAATCCCCAGTACCGCAAAAAATAAATAAATAAAATAAAGAGTTACAAATAGGTCTGGGGTGTAGCACAGAGATAAAATGCCCCTGGTATCAATCCCCAGTGCCGTAAAATAAATAAATAAATAAATAAATAAATAAATAAATAAATAAGTCTGGGGTGTAGCACAGAGGTAGAATGTCCCTGGGTTCAATCCTCATCATCATAAATAAATTTAAAAAAAATTTAAAAAGGGCTGGGAATATAGCTCAGTGGTAGGAAAGTTTGCCTGGTATGTAGAAGGTTCTGGGTTTGATCCCCAGCCCCACACACAAAAATAAATTTTAAAAAATGAAAATTAAAGGAAAAACATTTCCTCCTTCTAACCTGGTACTGTAATCTTTAAGGATTTACACATGCAAACCCTTAAAGAGATCTCCAGATGCAGATAAAGGCCTGTGCAAAGACTCAGCATGCTGCTACTTGTCATGGTAAGAAGAGAAGCAAAACCAGTGTCTGGTGATAAGGAATCTGCTCAAGAAATTGAGGCAGACTGATATGCTAAAATATTATGCAACTGACAAACACTTTATTTATAAAAGGTTTATAACACATGGAGAAATGTTTATGATATAATAACTAAGTGGAAAGAGCAGGATGAAAAGTTTATATACAATTATTCTAACACACACACACACACACACACACACACACACACACACAGAAAATTAGGTGGAGGACAAAAACACTGTCTCTGAGGAATGGTGAGATTATGGGTGTCTTTTTCTTTTTTTGTCTTTCTTCCCCATCTTTCTAAGTTTTGTATACTAGGCATCTCCATTTCATTTTTCAAAATAATATTCACCTGTCATACCCCCACCAGCTTCTTCAGCATCAAGACTCAGGATCAACTTAAAATTCCTGCCCTATTCTCTCCCTCCTCCCCCTCCTCCTTTTTTTAAAACAATGAATGATTTTATCATTACTATTGCTATTTTGTGGTACTGGGAATTGAACCCAGAGGCATTCTACCTCCTATCTACATCCCCAGACCAATTTTTTATTTCTTATTTGGAAACAGGGTCTCACTAGATTGCTGAGAGCCTCACTAAATTGCTGAGGTTGTCCTCGAACCTGTGATCCTCCTGTCTCAGCCTCCCAAGTACTAGGATTACATGTGTGCACCACCACTCCCAGCTCCCTCCTCCGTTTTAAACACCCACCTGCATTTTGGTTTCCTGCTCCTCTCCCCAGCCACCAGAACCCATGAAATATTAACCCATTCTAGACATGGAAGGTGCAAAGCTTTTCTCTGGCATCCTTCCAGGGCGATTCCAATGGACACCTGACCTGGGCTTGGACTCAGGAAGGCCCCAGGAAAGCCCCTCCTGGGTCATGGTGTCAGCAGCCCCTCTAGGGAGCAAGTGTAGACCCTCTAAGGTTGGAAGAGCCTAAGGGTTCGGCAGGCTCGCTGGTCCTCACCCTTAAGTGTAAGATCCATGGAGACACTTGTTAGAAATTCAGAGTCCTGGGCCCAGCCTGGGGATGTTTTGGTGGCTCTTGACAGGGCTCACGAGTCACATTTTAACTAGTTTCCTGAAGGGCTGGGATGCAGGTGGGCCACAGCTATGATCTGAGAAACTCAATTCTGCGTTTAACCCCTGCATGCTTCTTCCTCAGCAGCTGATGGAGGAGAATTTGAGGGAGGAGAAGTTGGGGTGTGGGCTGTGGGGTCCAGGGGATTTTCTGGAGTAGACACAAACCCCAACCAGATCCACTGAGCCCTGCCTGGCCCTGTGAGCGTCCACAGCTGTGCGTCCTGCTCAGGGGTAGGACGGTGCTAGGGAGGTCCCAGCCTTGTTCAGGGCTGGCAGACCCTTCAAGGTCATGCTGGGGCATGTAGGAAGGGGCTTGGGGAGAGTGGGCAGAGCCCTGGAAGCGGGGCAGATGAACTCTGAGGCTGCGGAGAGAGCTCAGGAGAGTTAGTGCAAATCCATCCGTTCAGCAGCATGACCTGCCTGGCCAGGGCTTTCTGCAGTCACACGGAGATGAACTCGGAGAAGCGTAGCTCCCCCTCAGGGATCACATCCTCCTTAGGGTCCTGGGAAGGGGCTTCCGCTTCCTCTGTAGTCTGGAACAACAACAATGAAAGTAGAAAAGCAGAGCGGGGAGGGGGTGCTGTCTGGGGTTTGCAGGTGTGTGCGCCCCAGCATTTCCTACGCGTTCTGGCCTCTGTCCATCTGCAGGGGCACAGGAACTAACAAATTCTCCACAGAGCCCCCAGGCCTTGAGTCACCGCCTCCCATCCACCCCTCCCTGGGGTCGGCGCCCTCATGGCCTCAGGCCAGCTTCCACCAAGGTGGTGAGAATCCTGCTAGCCCAGCTCCCAACAAGCCATTCAGGAATTTTCTGGACAAGAAAAAAGAGAAAAGAAAAGTGAGGGCAAGGGCCCTGGCTTTCTGGTAAAATAGCCTAGGGGTGCCTGCAGAAGTAGAGACCTGGGGAGAGGAAAAGCCCCCCCCCCTTTGGAGTGGAGCTGGGCCACAGCCCCCCTGCAGACCCTGGGCCCCGCTATCCACACCTGGTGG
Source organism: Graphiurus murinus (assembly GCA_004027655.1). Classification (NCBI taxonomy): domain Eukaryota; kingdom Metazoa; phylum Chordata; class Mammalia; order Rodentia; family Gliridae; genus Graphiurus; species Graphiurus murinus. The sequence goes on from PVLC010036536.1 coordinate 11,653, forward strand.
AGGCGCTGGATCTCCATGCAGGGGCCTACTGGGGTCTGGGGGCTGGCGAGAGGAGGCCCAGAGGGCCCTGTGAGGCTCATCATGGCTTCTGCAGGAACACAGTCGTCCCCTAGGGGCTGTGAGAGACTTGGTCAGAATGGTCCATTCTTGGCAACGGGGATGGTCTTAGGGAGAGGAGGCCACAAAGGTGGCGAGGGGCAAGGGAGGAGCGCTAAGCTCTGAGGAGGCCCCGCTGCTCCCTACACCTCTGGGAAGTTCAGTTTAGCTATAACATGGCGGTAAGAATTTTTTCCCTAGCTCAGTGGTGCACACCTGTAATCCTAGCAGCTCAGGAGGTTGAGGCAAGAGAATCCAAAGTTAGACCCCAGCCTGTGCAATTTTCTCTTCTTTCTTTCTTTCTTTTTTTTTTGTACTAAGGATGGAACCCAGGGGTCTTCTACCTTTGAGCTATAACTCCAGAGCAATTTCATTTCTTATTTGGAAACAGGGTCTCACTAAGTTGCTGAGAGCCTCGCTAAGTTGCTGAGGCTGGCTTCAAACCTGCAATCCTTCTGTCTCAGCCTCCCAAGTACTGGTATTATACAAGTGTGTGCCACCATGCCCAGCTAACCTGGACAATTTTTTTTTTTTTTTTTTTTTTGGTACTGGGGATTGAACCCAGGGGGCATTCTACCTCCGAGCTACACCCTCAGCCCTATTTTTTAATTCTTTAGTAGGGTCTCACTAAGTTGTGGAGGGCCTCATTAAGTAGCTGAGGCTGGCCAGGAACCTGTGATCCTCTGCTTCCCAAGTACTGGGATTACAAGTGTGCGCCACCATGCCCAGCAATCTAGGAATATTTTTAAAAATTATTTATTTGTTTTGCAGGCTGGCCTTGGACTTGCAATCCTCCTGTCTTAGCCTCTCAAGCACTGGGGTTACAGGTATGTGACACTGTGCCCGGCGTAGTTGGGGCAATTAGAAAGACCTTGTCTCAAAGTAAAAAATAGAAAGGGCTGGGGGTGTAGCTCAGTGGTAGAATGCCCCTGGGTTCAATCCCCAGTACCAAAGGGGGGATTTTCCCTCAGAGTTATGATAAATATACAAATAGCATTTTACCACCCAACAAATGAGAACTCTGGAATGATTGGTTGTGTTCATTATGCAGTTCCTTTCCTCTAAAACACAGAGAACAGACAGCTCAGTGATTTTTGTAATGGGTTTGGAGGAAGCAAAGCTGGACGAAAATTCCCCGGGTAACAAATTCCCCAGGAAACTTTCCCTCTGCTCCCATGTTCCGGGACCAATGGTGGGTTTCCTGCTACCTCCCCACGTCCTGGGACCAAGGGTAGGTTTTTCTCTGGAGTTTCAGGACTTGTCGCAGGCCAGGGACCTGTGTCCATTCCTCCAACTGCTTGAACTTCAGTGCTGAGGGGTGTGAAGGTCAGGGCTTTGCAGTGGCCTTGTAGACCTCTGGTAGCTTTCACAGTTCTGCCTGTGAAAGCTGAGGGCTGAGTCACTGAGCGCACATAATTACCCTCTCTAAATCTATATTTGGAGCCGGGCATCATGGCACAGGCTTGTAATTTCAGTACTTTGGGGGCTGAGACAGGAGGATCACAGGTTCAAAGCCAGCCTTGGCAACTTAGTGAGGCCCTCAGCAACCAAGTAAGACTCTTTTTCCAAATAAGAAATAAAATTGGGCCAGGGACGTAGCTTGGAGGTAGAATGCAGCCAGGTATGGTGGCCCACACTTGTAATCCCAGTACTTGGGAGGCTGAGACTGGAGGATCCTCCAGCACCGTCCTCTCCCCCCCAAAAAGAAAAAACAACCCCCCCTCTATTTGTCTGTAAAATGGGGGAAGTCAGCTAGGCGCTGTGGCACACACCTGTAATTCCAGTATCTGGGAGGCTGAGACAGGAGGATCCCAGGTTGGCAGCCAGCCTCAGTCACCTCATGAGGCCCTCCACAACTTAGTGAGATCATGTTTGTAAATATAAAAAATAAAATAAAATAAAATAGGGCTGAGGGTATAGCTCAGAGGTAGAATGCCTCTGGGTTCAATCCCCAATACCACTAGAAAAAAAAAGGAGAGGGAAATGCAACACCTGACTCCTGTTGGAATTCACAGACATACATTGTTCAGTGAAAGATTACATGGGCAAAAAGAGGGAGGCCAATCCCTCCAGCAATATATCTTTGGGGAGGAAGATGCTGGTGTGAACCCTGATACTTCCCTCTGACTCTTCACACCCCATCGGGCTCTTTGCAAGACAAGTGTTCCCTTCCCTCTTTAGCCTGAATGTGGGCAGAGACCCCCCCCATCTCTTCAATCCCACAGCCAGTCTCTGCTGAAAATTACAGAGGAGCTAAAAGGGAAATAAAGCCTGCAGCTGGTCATGTTTACAGGCTCTGGCCTCGGACCCCTGTGACCCCTCAGACCCTCTTCCATTGCTCTTAGACAAGGGGCCACCCTCACATCCTCACAGCCCCTCTACCCACTGGCCCGGGCTCTTCCACATCAGCTGGGGCCAGGACAGGTGCCTCAGCCAGGAAAAAGTGCCAGGCAGCCCTGCCCGGGTGGGAAGGGGTGACTGCTGGGGCACAGAGAACGCCCCCCCCTTCCCCTATCTCCCTCTGGCGAGCCGGGCCCTGGACATGCAGGCAGGAGGCAGGGCTCTGAAGGTGGCCCCTGGTGGTCCCTGGTGGCCCTCCCCCGGCTCCATGACTTTTCCCTCACTCCCCTTGGCCACCTTTGGCCTTGTGCAACTTCCTGAGATAAAGGCAGCTGCTTCCTCAGCCACGGAAGAGCCCACCCCGCCTGGGGATCAAGCCTGAGTCTTTTGTCCTCATTGGCGCCAGGAAAGAAGGGGATGGTATCCCCCCCTTTTCCTGCCCCTGAGTGTAAGGGATTCAGAGTAGAGGCATCTCAGTAAACAGCTGGAGGGGGGCCAGGGCTGAGGGCCACGCAGGTGGAACTTCTGTTTCCTGAAGCAGATTCTGTGGCGCCTCCCCCTCCTAGCAGTGCTGGTTTGGGAGGACACAGTCCCTTTCCTCCGGGGTTGGGGAAGGGTCCTGGAGCACTGGCCTCAGGGCAGGCTCCCCTCTCCAGGAAGATGGGCACAGGACCCTCATTTCTTCTACCCCCGGCCCCCAGAGCATCACCCTCAGCCTGGGTCCTGGGGTAGCCCTGCCACCTTGGTCTCAGAGCCAAGGAAGAAATACCGGCCTGTCCTGGGAAGAGGAGAGACTGGAGCTGAGACACCTGTGTCCTGTTCTCCGTTAGGGTCACTGCCTGCTCCACACCGTTACCCCCTCAGGGCCTCGCCTTCTTCTGCAAAAGCACACTAGAGTCCGTAGCTGTCACACTCTGGTGTGCTGTCAGTGCCTCGGCCTCCAGACTGGCAGATTCGTTGGGACTGGTGCGGGGAGAGTGTATCTCTAACAGCTCTCTGACCCCTACGTGCTGCCAGGTGAGGGTGGTTTGCAGTGAACTTAGAGAAAGGCTGGACCATGTGATATAAGAGGCTCCCCCTGGACCCAGCTCTGATATCCTCTCCTCTGATTCTAAAAGGGGGTGGGAAGAGGGCACCAGGCCTGGGAGAGATGCCCACGTAGGTCCTTGAGCCCCCTGCCTGGTGCCTGGTGGGAAGTCAGGGTGGCAGTGGGCATTCTGTCTGGCTCCTGCCCTGAAGGGCTCACACAGATTCCTCCATGGCGGGGAGCAAGCCCTGCCTGTGGGTCAGACACAGAGGTCCAGAAAGAAGACAGGCGTGTGGGCTTAGGCATCCTGACCTCCAGCACCTAGGGGATCCCAGCTCAGGCTTGTGCCCGCTGCAGTCCTTACCAGGGTTGGAAGGTAGACCTTCTCATTCTTCTGTGTCTCCATGGCCAGCTGAACTGAAAGAGACCCAGAAGCAGTACCTTGAAGCCAGGAGTATCCAGGAATAGCCGGCAGCCACTCCCAGAGAGTACACTGGCCCCTCACAACTGGGGCAGGGGCTTCCCTGAGGGAGCTAGCAGGCTGGTGGGGGGCAGGAAGCCCCTTCCAACTCAGCTGTTGGAGAATGAGCTGGACTCTGGATATAAGTAGGTGGAGATCACCTTGCGTGGCC
>PVLC010036537.1:0-15728 GCA_004027655.1 Graphiurus murinus
GCGACTGCAGTAAAGTACCTCAGTGCAGTAAAGTACCTCAGTGCAGTAAACAACTCCTAATAAGGCGTTGTGGTAAAACAGCAATGTCAGCTTATGTGCAGGCTAGCTTTCCTGACCAATTGGAGCTCAGATACGAGTCAAGTCCTGATTGGCCAGAAGCAGACATATAAGCCCGGCTGTTCTGGGTTTGGGCCGCCATTACCCGCATGAAGATAAGCAATCCTGAGTAAAGCTTCTCGCAGAAGGAACCTGGTTGTCGTGTGTTTTTCTCCGCTGGACGGATACAAGCGCGCGACAATTTTTTATTTTGTTTATTTATTTATTTGAGATATTGAGGTGACGCATCCCTTCTAGGCAGAAATCTTGGAGTGTCCTCAGTCCTTTGCCTAAAGGTCAGCAATGTTTCCGGTAACTAAACCAGGAGGTAGAAAGGGATTTCGACCACTATTATCTGCTTCTGTAATCTGCTTGCTGGGAATGCATAATGAGAAAGACAGAAACCCGGAAAGGGTTGTCCTCACCATAAAAATGACTTTGAATGACCCTTTACCATAAAAATAACACCTAATGACCCCGTTGATTGTGTTGATTGTGTTGCTGTGAGAGCACCTGGTGTCCTGATGTAATGACACCAACCTAACCTGTCCATACCCCCAACTCTGTAACCAAAAAGTATAAAACTGGCCTACCAAAATTCCACACGACAGCCTTTAGGCTGCATGTCCTCGCCAGCCGGCGGCTGGTAAATAAAGCGACCTCTTTGTCACAAATGGAGTCTGGCGTGTCTCTGTGGGTCACCTCACAACATTTGGAGGCCCCAGCGAGATCCAGAGACCCAGGCGAGGGGAGAGGCCCTGGAAAGACTCAGGCCCTGGAAGAACTGCCTGCGTGCCTGGCCTCAGGGGAGGCGCCCCCTGCGACGTTCCAGGGCCCCGAGACCAAGGCAACCGGCAGCCCTCTCAGGCGGTTGAGAGAACCAGGGGCCTCGCACCAAACACTGGGATCATGAGGTCAAATTGGGTTCTCCGGAGAGCAGGTAAGGGCGCCCTAGGGTGGGACTGAGTCGGTGAGACCAGACGTGATTGTAGATCCGAAGTCCCTGGGTTTGGGAGAGACGTCTCCAACCGAAATGGATATTGGTGTGTCAATGTGTGGCCACGATTGTGTGAGAGCGTCTCTCTGTTGGGTCCTCCCATCAGAGAAGAGTATGTGGTTCCTCGGCCGAGGTCCTTAAGATCTCCAAAGGGCTACGGAATCCGATTGGGTAGACTCTGGTAAGACTGGCGAAAGCTGTCTCTCCACGGAGGCATCAGATCTATGGTGGCACTGAAACAGAAAGTAAGTCGCCAGCCACAATGTTGGGCCACTACGGTTAAGCCTCCACCGGCAGAGTCTGCGAAGCGAATATTTGTTTGTGAATTGTCCTGTCGTGCGTCTGTTTGTTGTTGTCTGATTTCTTTTTTTTTTTTTTTTTTGCGGTACTGGGGATTGATCTCAGGGGCATTCTACCTCCGAGCTATACCCCCCAGCCCTATTTTTTTTTTTTTTTTTTTTTTTTTTTTTTTTGCGGTACCGGGGATTGAACTCAGGGGCATTCTACCTCCGAGCTATACCCCCAGACCTATTTTTTATTCTTTATTTTGAAACCGAGTCTCACTAAGTTGCGGAGTGCCTCACTAGGTAGCTGAGGCTGGCCGCGAACCCGGATCCTCCGGTCTCAGCCTCCCGAATGCTGGGATTACAAGCGTGCGCCACCACGCCCGGCTCTGTTGTCTGATTTCTTAGAAGTCCATGGGCTCCACTTCTTTTTCTTTTCCTAGATGGTGCTCTAACTTTTGGATCTTAGATCTCCCTGATCTTTGTTTTTTTCTATTGGTTTGAATTCAGCCAGTCTGTGGGACTGGTCACGGATTAAAAGGTCTAGGAAAGACCCCTCCTCGGGTCTCAGCACTCACCTCAATCAATCACGAGAGTCGCCACTTGATGCAAACAACAAGAGGTTTTATTAAGCAAAGTAGCACGCTAGCCCCCCCCCCCCCCCCATATCCCAAACAGGGACAGAGGAGAAGAGCCCTGAGCTACACTAAAGCAGGGTTTTTAAAGGGAAAATGGCAGGGGAATTTTCAAGACAAGTTGGGAGGGGTAAGTATTTTAAGACATAAGACATAAGCATATTTCAAGACATAAACATAAACTGGTCACAGCGTTCGCGGTCACAGCTCCCCGACACATTGGGGAAGGCCAGATAAGTACAGAGCAGACATATTATTAACATTCCATTTTTAGGCCATGTAAGATTTTTTTTTTTTTTTTTTTGCGGTACTGGGGATTGAACTCAGGGGCATTCTACCTCCGAGCTATACCCCCAGCCCTATTTTTTATTCTTTATTTTGAAACCAGGTCTCGCTAAGTTGCAGTGCCTCACTAGGTAGCTGAGGCTGGCTTCGAACCCAGATCCTCTGGTCTCAGCCTCCCGAATGCTGGGATTACAAGCGTGTGCCACCACGCCCGGCAGCCCTGTAAGATGTTTACATAAACGTTTATCATTCCCAGAGAGAGCCCAAGGGGCTTGGGCTTCTGCACATTGGTCTTTTCCATTCTTACAGGATAAAATTGTTGGGGTGAGTCCTCAGCTCAGGAACTCAGGATCTGCAGGGTTCTTGGCTAATGTGACGGAAAAGAATTTCAGCACGTGCCAGTCAGAGACATGGACAGAGGTTTATTTGGGGAAAAGAGAAAAAAGGAAGAAATACACATTCAAGAGAGAATGCAGGCCACCTCAAGATGAGGAAGGACATTTTGGGGAGTTCAGGGTTGTCTTCTTATAAGGGACTTTCGTGAGGGGTGGGCTAGAGGAGGTGTGTTAGGATGATCTCAGGCCGGTAGTCCCCTAGGCGGTTTATGGTGGTCGAGTGGTCTGGTCGGCTCTAGGGTGGATGATCTCAGTCCGGTAGTCCCGAGGCACTTCCTGGTAGTCTGGTGTTCTGGTCAACCTTAGGGTCCTCAGGCTGATTGGGGTCCTCATTAGCTGATTGACAGATAAGCTGGAGAGTGTCCTAAATTGTAGGTCTTCCAAAATATCGTATCTGTCTTGCTATCAATGCACAGGGCAATTATACTTCCTTTTAGTTAACTCTAAGATTTACAGATTTCCCAGGAATTTGGGAGACTCAGGCCTGGGAAAGAGAACCGGTTTGTGGAGTAGAGGCTGAAGTGCTTCAGTCCCAGGTTTTTTATATTAAAGTTATAATTAAAGTTATATTTTCCTTTCCCTTTCTGTCTGTCTCCTTTCTACCTACTTATTTCTTTTTTTTTTTTTTTTTTTTTTTTTTTTTTTTTTTTTTTTTTTTTTTTTTTTTTTTTTTTTTTTTTTTGCGGTACTGGGGATTGAACTCGGGGGCATTCTACCTCCGAGCTATACCCCCAGCCCTATTTTTTAGTTTTTATTTTTTTGAAACCGGGTCTCACTAAGTTGCGGAGGGCCTCACTAGATAGCTGAGGCTGGCCGCGAACCCGGATCCTCTGGTCTCAGCCTCCCGAATGCTGGGATTACAAGCGTGCGCCACCACGCCCGGCTCCTACTTATTTCTTTTATCCTACAACAAAATGCCTTTTACTTTCAGTTTACAATAGCTTCAGGTGCTCCTTCTCTCTTTGTGTTTCTTGCTGGGTCCAGTGATGGGGGAGGGGGAGGCGAGTAGTGCTGAGACTCCCTTGGGTGTATGTTAAGGAATTTCAAAGATGGTTTTTCAGGGTGAGCGATTCTGGGATTCCCTTCTCCCCAGGAAAACTTCGGACTTTTTGTGAACTTGAGTGGTTCACCTTCAGAGTGTATTTGACTAGGGAGGGCTCTGGATGTCCAAGCGGCCCAGCTGTCTGGAACGTGGTTCCGGGAAGTTCCGGACACCCGAACCAGTTTCCATACATTAACCGGTGGCTCACCCTCCTTAGATGTTCTCCCCCATGGTTACTGGCCTGTTTATTTTCTGTGGGAAACAGGATTCTCTTGATGAAATCTCCCACCAAATTCTGTGACAGGACCCCAGGGAAAATACAGTCTCGTCCTCTATGGGTCCTTTTTCTCCTCCCCACACAAGGAGAGGCTCCACTTATGGGGAGACAAGACAGGCGCTTGCCAAGGCCGAGGCAGTGTCCGTTCCCCCCCGCGCCCTTGTGAAGCACCCCCACAGGGGGAATTGGGGCAGGACGTGGCCCCTTTTGATGTAGGACAGAAGGAATAAAAATTAGGCAGAAAGGAGACATTGGGGGGGAAGGGAAAGATAGTTTTAAAATCTGAAGAGTTCTAGCTGACCCCACCCTATAGGGTGTGCTCAATCTTAGAAAAGTCTAAGTGGGCCACACCTTGTTAATCCCCTGAATCCCAGCCCCCTACCTGACACTCAGAGCAAAGGTCAGACCCATCTCAACCTGAGGAAGAGGAGGGCCCAACTTGGACCGCCTACCTGCCGCCCACCAATACCTGGAAGAAGGAGGAGGTCCAGACTTCTTCTGCGCCCACCTCTCGAAAGCCTATAAAAGACAGAGTTTCAGCCCGCTTCGGCCTCTTGGGACCTGGGAAACGCATCTGGCCAGGACGATGCCTCCTCACCCGTTTTTCTCCCCCTTTTCTTATTTTTTCTAAATAAATTCCTACTTTTTGTTCCTAAATGGCACGTGTTAAAATTCTTTTTTTCACGGAAGCCAAGGACCCACGTGTGGGACCGGGTTATCCCACAACACTTTTATGGTTTATGTACTGTTTTTACCAGTGATTTGTATAATTGGAATATCAAAAGCTCCCATTTTCTGAGAAACCTCAGGCTCTGATGGGGCTACTTGAAACTGTTTTTTACACACCCCAGACCACCTGGGATGACTGCTAACAGCTCTTAACCACTCTCTTCATGGCCGAAGGGAGAGACAGGATTTGAGTGAAAAGTAAAAAGGCTGCTCTGTGTCCTGGGGAACAATGAACCCCAACCCAGAAGATGAGGGGTGTATTAGAGAGGGTTTCCCCTCCACCAGGCCTGAATGGTACCCCAATACAGGAGGAATCTGCACAACTATCGCCAGGTTCTATTGGCTGGGATTGGGGGGGGGCTGCCTACAAGCCCACTAACTTATCTAAGGTAAGCGAGGTTGTTCAGGGACCTCAGGAGTCTCCCGCAGGATTTCTGGAGCGGCTCCAGGATGATTATGGAGTTTTTACTCCAATAGACATGGACGCCGCAGAAAACCAGTAGGTATAAATATTGCCTTTGTTACCCAGTTGGTCCCAGACATTAGAAAAAAGTTGCAAAAGTTAAAAGGATTTAAAGTCATAAACAGGTCACAACCTTTAGAGATTATTTGATCGTGACCCAATCAAAGATAGGCAAAGTAAAAAGTTAGGCAGAGTAGTGGTGGCAGCCTTGAGGCAGGTGGATAGGAGGACCGATGAAAAGCATAACCCAGAAGTACCCTGCCCTAGTGTCTAGATGATCTCCTCATCTCCACAAAAACAGAGGAAGAATGCAAAAAGGCCACTGAGGGTCTCCTGCAAATGCTCCAAGACCTGAGCTACGGTGTTTCTGCTAAGAAGGTGCAGCTCCGCAGAACCCAGGCGACCTAGTCGAGCTACAGCCTAGAGGGAGAAAGGAGGGCGACGCCATCTCAGAGCCGCATTGCCGTGATTCTCCAGATTCCAGCCCCAGAGAACAAGAGGCAAGTGCGGGAGTTTTGGGGGCAATGTGATAGATATTGCCAGCTGTGGATTCTGGGTTTTGCTAAAATCTCAAAGCTGTTGTATACCAGCCTAGGGGGAGATGGCCCTCTCAAATGGCCAGGAGCTGAACTAAAAGCTTTTGAAACCCTACAGAAGGCCTTAGTTTCTGCCTCTGCCCTGGCACTTCCTGGTATCACTAAGCTGTTTCACTTGTTCATGGATGAGGTCTGAGACATTGCTAAAGGAGTCCTTGTTTCAAACTTTGGGTCCTAGAAGTGACCAGTGGCTTCTCTGTCTAGAAGACTGGACCCCGTGGCAGCAGTTTGGCCAACCTGCCTGTGAGCTGCGGCCACTACAGCTATGTTGGTAAAGGAGGCCGATAGACTGACGCTGGGCCAAGGGTTGCTCCTGACCACCCCTCACGCAGTCGGGACCCTTCTGAAGGAGGAACCCGGGAGCGGCAGATGGCCAATGCATGAGTAACCCACTACCAAGTGCTTCTTCTAGATCAGCCCTGAATACGCTTTGGCCAAATGGCCACCCTTAACCCAGCAAGCTTGTTGCCAGATGGCTGTCTGGAAGTACCTCTGCACAACTGTGCCCAGGCGACTAATGTGATCTCGTCAACCTGCCCAGACCTGACTGATATTCCTCTATTGGAGGCGCATGACATGCTCTATGCTGATGAAAGCAGTTTCGTCCAGAACGGCTTCAGGTGTGCAGGGGCAGCAGTGGTCACTGAGCATAAAACTATCAGGGCACAGTTTCTCAACAGGGAAACATTGCCTCAAAAGACTGAGCTCTTTGCTCTGACTTGGGCGCTGCACTGGAAAAAAAAAATAAAGACTGTCACAATATACACGGACAGCCAGTACACATTTGCCACCACTGACATGCATGGGGCATTGTACCAGGAGAGGGGACTCCTCACGTTGTCAAGCAAAGAAAGGGCATCGAAAAGGAGACTCCCCTAAAGCCAGAGGCAGCAGAGCAGCTGACCGGAAAGCTCGAGAAGTGGCCCTAAAACCAGTGGGGCCTCTTTCCATTTTGATCATGTAACCTGTCGGAGCCGGCCGACAATATCGAACAAACCTGAAGGAGGAAAGTGAGGATTGAGAGAAAGACAGACCACAAAGATATCGGGAGGGATCACAGTAAATACTGTGTCGTGAGTTTATTCCGAGTACAGCTTATATACAATTCTAAGGTCAATCGTTATACATCAAGAATCACATGCCTCTTTTCTTGAACCTTGATCTCGGCGAGTCCTTCTGGTGTTTGTGGACACATTTTCTGGATGGGTAAAAGCTTACCTCACCAGGACTGAGACTGCCTCGATTGCTACTAAGAAGTTACTACAAGAAATAGTTCCTAGATTTGGGTTGCCCTTTTCATTGGGGTCCGACAATGGCCTGGCCTTCACGGCCAAGTTCTCTCTAAATTTGACAAAGGCCTTAAGTGTTAATTGGAAACTACATTGTGCATACAGACCTAAGAGTTCAGGGCAGGTAGATAAATAGGACTCTAAAAGAGACCTTGGCTAAACTGGTTTCCAAAACTGGCAAGAGTTGGGCCACTCTTCTCCTCTTTGCTCTCCTAGGGATAAAGGTGTACCTCATATTGGGGAGGTTTTACCTCTTTTAAAATAGCGTTTGGGCCAGCCTCAGCTACCTAGTGAGGCACTCTGCAACTTGGTGAGACTCGGTTTCAAAATAAAGAATAAAAAATAGGGCTGGGGGTGTAGCTTGGAGGTAGAGTGCCCCTGCGTTCAATCCCCCGTACCGCAAAAAAAAAAAAAAAAATAGCGTAGTGGTGCACACTTATAATCCCAGCATTCGGGAGGCTGAGACTGGAGGATCCGGGTTTGTGGCTAGCCTCAGCTGCTTAGTGAGGCACTCCACAACTTAGTGAGACACTGTTTCAAAATAAAGAATGAAAAATAGGGATGGCGGGTGTAGCTTGGAGGTAGAATGCCCTCCGGTTCCATCCCCAGTACTGCAAAAAAGAAAAAACAAATAGCGTTTGGCAGACTTTTCACCTTTCCTCCCAAAGTTGCACTATATGTCTAAGGTTAAAATGTCTAACCACACCCTTCTCAAGTCCTTACAGGCTCTGCAAAAAGCAAGAGAGGCCATCCAGACTGTAAGAGACTCCTATCCCTTCGCTGCTGGAGAACCAGCGCATCCCTTCCATCCTGGAGACCTGGTGTGGGTAAAACAGATACCAGCCCGGACTCGGAAACCAGCCTGGAAAGGACCCTACCCTGTCGTCCTCACCACCCCCAGGGCAGGAAAGGTCGCTGGAATTCCATCCTGGACTCACCACACCCAGCTGAAAAAGGCTCCAGTGGAGGACGGCAGATGAGAGCAACTCAGACTTCAGATCCACTAAAGATAAGACTCCAGTGGGAGGCCTAATTTCCTATGTTACGAATGTTATGGAAATGTACAGGCCTTCACAAAAGCGGGTGTGGGAACTTAGCTCTGGAGATCTGGCTGCCCATCAGGCCCTGTGCCAGGCTGTGGAGACTTAGATTTCAAAGAGGTCTCCAACATACTCTATTATGCCTCTCCAGCAAATGGGAAATCCCACTGCCTGGGATTAAAAAAAATTGTCACTGCAGGAGAGGGGGATGTGAGATGGAGGCCTCATAAAAGCATGAGGACCCCCATGCCAGTCTGCAAAGGTTAGACCCCCTCTCATGGCTGTAAGGAGATAAATGATTGCTAAAAAAGTTCCATCAAGTAATTAATAGATCAAGCCGGGCGTGGTGGCGCATGCTTGTAATCCCAGCATTCGGGAGGCTGAGACCGGAGAATCCGGGTTTGCGGCCAGCCTCAGCTACCTAGTGAGGCACTCTGCAACTTAGTGAGACTCGGTTTCAAAATAAAGAATAAAAAATAGGGCTGGGGGTGTAGCTTGGAGGTAGAATGCCCCTGAGTTCAATCCCCAGTGCCGCAAAAAAAAAAAAATGTAATTAATAGATCAGATCTAAGTCTAAGAAAGGATTGATGGCTATGTTTAAATCGCAAACCCCATACTATGTGGGTACAGCCACCAAGCAATCAATAGTTGCCCAAGCAAAATAAACAACTGTGGGTAAAATAAGCCTAGACTTACTTTGGAAATTTTACAGGGACAAGGCTCATGCTTACTTTCACCTACCTACCGCCCCCAGGACGACCTATAAAGGTCAATTTGTTCTGAGGTTATACAGTCTAGTCTTTCTTCCCCAGAAAGGGTCTATTACAATAGCCCCAGGGGCTGGCTAGCTTGCACCAGGGGACTTACGAAGTGTCTCCCTTCTGACCAGTTACAACCAACACCAAACAGCTCCAATGTTGGTCCCTGTTAGTGGATGTGGGGATACACTAATATCCAGGGCCAGTGGCCATTAAAACCTCTGCTTTAGTAATAGGGGATAAAACTTTAAGGAGCTGACTGCCCAAATAGATGCTGACCTAGGGCATTTAGAAAACTCCATCTCCCGTTTAGAGGAGCAGGTGGTCCTCCCTTGCTGAAGTGCTCCTACAAAATAGAAGAGGGCTAGACTTATTGTTCATGAAGCGAGGAGGATTGTGTATGGCCTTAGGAGAAAAATGCTGTTTTTATGCTAACAAGTCAGAAATTATTAAGGAAAGTTTAGCAATAGTTAAAAACAACCTTAGCTGGGTGTGGTGGCGCATGCATGTAATCCCAGCATTCGGGAGGCTGAGACCGGAGGATCCGGGTTCGCGGCCAGCCTCAGCTACCTAGTGAGGCACTCCGCAACTTAGTGAGACTCGGTTTCAAAATAAAGAATAAAAAATAGGGCTGGGGGTGTAGCTCGGAGGTAGAATGCCCCTGAGTTCAGTCCCCAGTACCGCAAAAAAAATAAATAAATAAAAATAAAAAAGAATAAAAAATAGGGCTGGGGGTATAGCTCAGAGGTAGAATGCCCCTGAGTTCAATCCCCAGTACCGCAAAAAAAAAAAAAAAGAAAAAGAAATAAAATTGGGCTGCAGGTTTAGCTCAAAGGTAAAATTCCTCTAGGTTCAACACCCAGTACCAATAAATAAATAAATAAATAAATATATATATAAATATATATATATATATTTTAAACTCACTTTAAGCTGAGCATGGTGATACATGCTTGTCATCCCAGTACTTAGGAGGCTGAGACAGGAGGATCGCAGGCAGGTTCGCAGCCAGCTTCAGCAACTTAGTGAGGCCCTCTGCAACTTAGTGAGACCCTGTTTCCAAATAAAAGAATAAAATAGGGCTGGGGCTGTAGCTCAGAGGTAAAATTCCTCTGGGTACCAAACACACACAAAAATAACATTTTAGTATATTTCAAGGTTTTTTTTTTTTTAAAGGGTCTCACTAAATTGCAGAGGGCCTCACTAAGTTGCAGAGGCTGGCTTCGAATCTGCAATCCTCCTGTCTCAGCCTCCCACGTACTAGGATAACTAGTGTGCACTACCACACCCAGCTTGAAGATTTTCTTGTGTGTGTGTGTGTGTGTGTGTGTGTGTGTGTGTGTGTGTAGTACTGGGGATTGAACTCAGGGGCGTTCTACCTTCAAGCTATACCCTCAGCCCTATTTATTTATTTATTTATTTTTTGTGGTACTAGGGATTGAACTCAGGGGCGTTCTACCTCCGAGCTACACCCCCAGCCCTATTTTTTATTCTTTTTTTTTTTTTTTTTTTTTGTGGTACTAGGGGTTGAACTCAGAGGCATTCTACCTCCGAGCTATACCCCCAGCCCTATTTTTTATTCTTTATTTTGAAACAGGGTCTCACTAAGTTGCAGAGGGCCTCACTAGGTAGCTGAGGCTGGCTGCGAACCCGAATCCTCCGGTCTCAGCCTCCCAAATGCTGGGATTACAACCGTGCACCACCATGTCTGGCGAAGATTTTCTTTTGAAAAGAAGAAAGTGGATGGGTGCATGCCTGTAATCCTAGTACTTGGGTGGCCGAGATAGGAGGATGGCAGGTTTGAGGACAGCCTCAGCTGAGATAGGACCACCTTCTTGTTCCAGTAAACAACCTCTGGCTGAAGAACAAGGGACTAGGAGAACAAAGCCTCCCCTCAGACCCTCTCCCAAGGTAAACATAATAGGGACTTTGTGGGCAACCGCAAACACCACATAAGGCTCTTGACTACCAGGGCATAGAATGACATAGAGGCTCACCACTGTTCCGCTTCTGTAAATCGCTTACGCTAGGCCAAAATTTTCCACTCACTCCCTCTTCCCAAGAATTAAGTTGACTATTATATAAAAAGCTTGTAAGCCGGGCGTGGTGGCACATGCTTGTAATCCCAGCATTCGGGAGGCTGAGACGGGACGATCCAGGTTCACGGCCAGCCTCAGCTACCTAGTGAGGCACTCTGCAACTTAGTGAGACCCGGTTTCAAACTAAAGAATAAAAAATAGGGCTGGGGTATAGCTTGGAGGTAGAATGCCCCTGAGTTCAATCCCCAGTACTGCAAAAAAAAAAAAAAAAAAAAAGGGCTGGTGGTGTAGCTCGGAGGTAGAATGCCCCTGAGTTCAATCCCTAGTCACACACACACACAAAAAAGCTTGTGATTTCTGGGCTCGGGGCGCTCAGACCTGGAGCTTTGCTCTCTGAGCCTCACCAGTAGAATAAAACTTGTCTCATCCTAACCCAGCTTCTGGGCCTACTCACAGGGTGCTGACTTTTCCCTGCAACACAGCAACTTAGCAAGACTCTCAGCAACCTAGGGAGGCTCTGTGGACAATGAAAAAATAAAACGGGCTGGGGAGGCAGAAGACCCCGGGATTCAATCCAAGCGCAAAAGAAGAAAGAAGGCCGGCCATGGTGGCGCACGCTTGTAATCCCAGTACTTGGGAGTCTGAGACAGGAGGATACCAGGTTCGAGACCTGAGGAGGCGACATTCTACCTTAGGGAAGATTTTGGCAAGCGCACGTGGACGGACGCCAGCTCAGTGGACAGTAATGTAGCGGAGGCCAGGAGTGTGGCAGAAAGTGTGCTGAGTATCTGCCCCTCCTTCCTCCACCTGCCCTGCGTCCTGCTCCACGTCCAAGGGACTTCCTTGCCCGGAAATTTGCCGCTGGGCTCAGGGTTAGAAGAGAGTAGCATTTCTAAGTTCCCGTAGCTTTTCAATGGTGTGGCCTCCCTCCCTTCTCTGTCTGTCTGTCTGTCTGTCTGTCTGTCTGTCTCTCTCTCTCTCTCCAGCCCTAGGGGTGAATCAAGCACCCCACCATCTCTGGCTGCTTTTCCTCTGCCCACAGCTTTGTAAGTAGTTCTGTATTGAGCTCATCGCGATGATCTATTTTGAGTGTGACATCTGTTTCCTGCGGGGCCCTGACGGATACAGTGTTTGATTCATGGGTTCAAAATAGCTGGCACTTGAAATGTGAGCGAGGAGCCAGCACAGCACAACATCCTGTAAGAACAGTAGGCTGAGGACACACCGCAGAGGGGCTCGTCTTCCACGCCAGGAGTCCAGGACACAACGGGAACTTCAGAAGGTTTTAGAACTCCAGTGACTTTTTTTTTTTTTTTTTTTTGGTGCTGGGGATTGAACCCCAGGGGCATTCTACCTCTGAACTACACCTACAGCCCTATTTATTTATTTATTTGCTTATTATTTGGTACTAGTGATTAAAGTCAGGGATGTTCTGCCTCTAAGCTAGATCTTGGCTCTGTTACTTTTTACTCTTTTTTTTTTTTTTTTTTTGCGGTACTAGAGATAGAACCCAGGGGCATTCTACCTCCAAGCTACATCCCCAGCCATATTTTATATTTTATTTTGAAACAGGACCTCACTAAATTGCTGGGCTTGATGGCACAAGACTGTAATCTCAGTACTTGGGAAGCTGAGACAAGAGGACCACAGGTTCAAGGACAGACCCAGCAATTTAGTGAGACTGTCAGCAACCTAGTGAGACTCTGCTTCAAAACAAAAATAAAAAAGGCTGGAGGTGTAGCTTGGATGTAGACTGCCCCTGGGTTCAATCCCTAATGCCACAGGAATAAAAAAAAAAAAAAATGCTTGGGCAGAGCTGAGTGTGGTGGCCTATACCTATAGTCTTAGTATTTGAGAGGCTGAGACAGGAGGATTGTAGGTTTGAGACCAGCCTCAGCAACTTAGCAAGACTGTTTTAAAAACAAAAAATAAAAAAGAGCAGGGGGTGTAGCCCAGAGGTAGAATGCCACTAAGTACAATTCCCAGTACCATTAAAAATCAAACAAAAAAGAATGCTAGGCAGGTGCAGAATGTGGTAATGCACGCCTGGAATCTTAGTATTTTTGAGGCTGTACCACGTGTGTGTGTGTGTGTGTGTGTGTGTGTGTGTGTGTGTGTGTTTTGCAGTACTAGGGATGGAATCCAGGGGCATTCTACCTCCAAGCTACACCCCAGCCCCATTTTTTAAATTTTCATTACTGAGGATTGAGCCCAGAGGCCTTCTGCCTTCGAGCTACACCCCAGTCCGATTTTATTTCTTATTTGGAAACACAGTCTCACTAGGCTGATTCAAGTCTACTTGCTGAAGCTGTCCTCGAAACTGTGATCCTCCTGTCTCAGCCTCCCAAGTACAGGGATTAGAGGTGTGGGCCACTACGTCCGGCCCCAGCCCTATTTTTTTTTTTTTTTTTTTATTTGCGGTACTGGGGATGGAACCCAGAGGCATTCTACCTCCAAGCTACATCCCCAGCCCTAATTTTTATTTTTTTATTTTATTTTATTTTATTTTTTTGCGATACTAGGGATTGAACTCAGGGGCATTCTACCTCCGAGCTACACCCCCAGCCCTATTTTTTTTTATTCTTTTTATTTTGAAACCAGGTCTCACTAAGTTGCAGAATGCCTCACTAGGTAGCTGAGGCTGGCCGCGAACCCGGATCTTCTGGTCTCAGTTTCCCGAATGCTGGGATTACAAGCGTGCGCCACCATGCCCGGCTTCAGCCCTACTTTTTATTCTTTATTTTGAAACGAGGTCTCACTAAGTTGTGGAGTGCCTCACTAAGCAGCTGAGGCTGGCCGAGAACCCGGATCCTCCAGTCTCAGCCTCGCCAAATGCTGGGATTACAAGCGTGAGCCACCACGCCCAGCTCCTAATTTTTATTCTTTATTTTGAAACAGGGTCTCACTAAGTTGTGGAGGGCCTCACTAAGTAGCTGAGGCTGGCCTCGAACCCAGATCCTCATTTTTCCAAGTACTGAGATTACAAGTGTGCACCACCACCTAGCTAAAAAAAAAATTTTGAGGGCTTAATATAAGGAAATTAGGCTCTAAACTTTTTTTTTTTTTTTTGGCAGTACTGGTGATTGAACCCAGGGACATTCTACCTCCAGGATACACCCCCAGCCCTATTTTTTATTCTTTATTTTGAAACAGGGTCTCACTAAGTTGCAGAGTGCCTCACTAGGTAGCTGAGGCTGGCCGGGAACCCGGATCCTCCGGTCTCAGCCTCCCAAATGCTGGGATTACAAGCGTGTGCCACCACGCCCGGCTCCAAGCCCTATTTTTTTTTTTTTTAATTTATTCTTTAATTTGAAACAGGGTCTCACTAAATTGTGGTGCGGAGGACCTCACTAAGTAGCTGAGGCTCTCCTGGAAGCTGCAATCCTCCTGTCTCAGCCTCCCAATTTCTAGGATTATGAGTGTGCAACACCACACCATCTCTAAAAAAAATTTTTGAACACTTGTAATCCCAGTACTTGGGAGGCTGAGACAGGGGGATCCGGGTTCGCAGTCAGCCTCAGCTACTTAATGAGGCCCTCCAAACTTAGTGAGACCTTGTTTCAAAATAAAGAATAAAAAATAAAGCCGGGCGTGGTGGCGCACACTTGTAATTCCAGCATTTGGGAGGCTGAGACCGGAGGATCCGGGTTGGCAGCCAGCCTCAGCTACATAGTGAGGCACTCCGCAACTTAGTGAGACTCGGTTTCAAAATAAAGAATAAAAAATAGGGCTGGGGGTATAGCTCAGAGGTAGAATGCCTCTGAGTTCAATCCCCAGTAACGCAAAAAAAAAAAAAAGACGGGTGTGGTGGCGCACTCTTGTAATCCCAGCATTTGGGAGGCTAAAACCAGAGGATCGCAGGTTCGAGGCCAGCCTCAGCTACCTAGTGAGTCATTTCGCAACTTAGTGAGACCCTGTTTCAAAATAAAGAATAAAAAAATAGGGCTGGGCTGGGCGTGGTGGCACACGCTTGTAATCCAAGCATTTGGGAAGCTGAGACTGGAGGATCCAGGTTCGAGGCCAGCCTCAGCTGCTTAGTGAGGCACTCCACAACTTAGTGAGACCCTATTTCAAAATAAAGAATAAAAGTCGGGCATGGTGGCTCATGCTTGTAATCCCAGCATTTGGGAGGCTGAGACCGGAGGATCCGGGTTCTCGGCCAGCCTCAGCTACCTAGTGAGGCACTCCGCAACCTAGTGAGACTCGGTTTCAAAATAAAGAATAAAAAAATAGGGCTGGGGGTGTAGCTCGGAGGTAGAATGCCCCGGAGTTCAATCCCCAGTACCGCAAAAAAAGAAAAAAAACAAAACAAAACAAAAAAAGAATAAAAAATAGGGCTGGGAGTGTAGCTTGGAGGTAGAATGCCCCTGAGAACAATCCCCAGTACCGCAAAAAAAAAAAAAAAAAGGTGTTTTTTTGAAGAAAGGTTTTTTTTTTTTTTTTGCATTATAAGTGCAAAAAGAGAGCCAGGGGTGGTGGTGCACTCTTGTAATCCCAGCATTTGGGAGGCTGAGACTGGAGGATCCGGGTTCGTCGCCAGCCTTGAAAGGTCTAGGAAAGACCCCTCCTCGGGTCTCAGCACTCACCCCAATCAATCACGAGAGTCGCCACTTGATGCAAACACCAAGAGGTTTTATTAAGCAAACCAGCGCGCTGGGGCCCATCTCATATCCCAAACAAGGACAGAGGAGAAAAGCCCTGAGCTACACTAAAGCAGAGTTTTTTTTTTTTTTTTTTTTTTTTGCTGTACTGGGGATTGAACTCAGGGGCGTTCTACCTCCGAGCTCTACCCCCAGCCCTATT
>PVLC010036538.1:0-15688 GCA_004027655.1 Graphiurus murinus
GGCTCACTAATTTTTCCCAATCCCAAGCTGAAACTAGGGTTTCCAGTGCCTTTGAGGGTATTTGTTTAAAAAGACAGGGAAGTGGGTGTAAATTTTGTTCTATTTTTAATTCTCCCCTGGAAATTTTCTAAGATTTTTCAAACAAAGAAGCGCCAGGAGGCTGGCACTTATAATTAATTTCTTTCTAGTTTGTTTATTTATACCCAGAGGTGTCTGGATTACATTTTGTGGGAGAGGGGACATATATCAGAGTCTAAGGGAGGAGTGAAAGCCACTGAGAGCATCTTTTCAAGATGGCGAGTGGGCCCAGAAGAATGAGGTGTGAGCTGGTGTGCAAACTTGTGGTCTGAATTATTCATGATGCCTGGGAAGGTGAGGGCACTGAAGAATGCCACCTGGGAAATTTCCTTGTATAAATATTTGAGCTTATAAATATAAAAAATGAGTGTACTAGAATGTACTTGCCAGTTCAACATGATAAACCTACTTTTTAAAAATGCAGCTATAGATAAAGAATGACATAATTTGTGCACAGGTAAGAGGCAATTTAGAACACAGCTTCAAGTTGAAAATCTGATTTTAAAACTTACTGAAAGCTGGGCGTGGTGGCGCACGCTTGTAATCCCAGCATTTGGGAGGCTGAGACCAGAGGATCTGGGTTCGTGGCTAGCCTCAGCTGCTTAGTGAGGCCCTCCACAACGTATTGAGACCCCGTTTCAAAAATAAAGAATAAAAAATAGGGCTGGGGGTACAGCTCGGAGGTAGAATGCTCCTGAGTTCAATCCCCAGTACCAAAAAAAAATAAAATAAAATAAAACTTATCGAGTGTACTACCTTGAGAAGTTACTCAGTCTCTTTAAGCCACATGTTTTCCTCTGTAAAATAAGCATAGTCATAATGCCCACTACATACAATTGTATTGGAAGTTAAATAAAACAGTCCATATCTACTATTTAATAATGGAAGGGTTCAAGAGATATTATAAGGATGATTATGACAATTAATATTTGCTCATAGATCTCAAGTTATTCTCACATCTGTGATGTATTTTTCCCTCAAATTTTTCCAGAAAAAAAGAGAGTAATCTCTAGTCAGTCACGAAAAGTTAAAAATTGTATGTTCTCCCTAATATGTGGAAGCTAGGGAGAAAATGGGACATAAGAGGAACTCCAGATGAAGAAGGAGAAACTTTAGGTGAGCAAAGAATTTGACTTAACGGAAGGTGATAGAGGGAGGGGGGACACCCTAATGCACATGATGTACTTTCATGAACATATCAAAGTCAATCACTAAACTGAACTTGAGAAGGAGAGAGGGCAAGGGAGTGGGGTGGGAATTGGGGAAGGGTTAAATGAGAAACGTGTGCATGTATGCTTTTATCAGCTTGTACCTAACAAAGATGTATGATTATAATGCACCAATTAAAAAAAAATAAAATTAAAAAAGAGAGAGAGAGTAATCTCACTTAGATAGGTTAGGAATGAAATTTTGTGAAAACACACTATTACTTTTAAAAATATAAAAATGAATGGAAGAGAATAGAGACCCTTGACATAAGCTCATGCATGTCCAGCCAACTGACTGCATGTGCTTGTATGTTTATGTATGTATGCATAGTACTGGTGATTGAACCCAGAGTGTTCTACTCCTAGTGGGAGCTACACCTCCAGCCCTATTTATTTTTTATTTTTGAAACAGAGTCTTGTTACACAAAGAAGAATGAAATTACATCCTTATCTCTCACAATTTACAAAAATCAAACAAATAAGTTAAAAATCGAAATGGAACCCCTGAAACTACAAGACTATTAGAAGAATACAAAAGAAACAGTTTAGAACATTAGAATGTTCTAATTGGAAGACCTCTAGGTTCAATTCCCAGTACCACACACACACAAAAAATAATATTAAATAAATAAACAAAAATATTTTTAAAATATAGCAGAGATAAGTTTTCTTTTCTTTTGTTTGCAGAGTGTATTATTCTACTCTTAAAGCTAGATGAAGGGAGAAATAACAAACTCCTCCCTGTAATAGGGGGGAATAAATTAAGAACATGTGATTTTCTCAGGTGATATACTGATTTGGTCACAAGTGAGTTTAAAGCCTCATTTGTACTAAATCCCCAATGTCAAGTGGACATATTTTTTTTTAGACTATTTTTTTTTCATTGTTCTTTCTACTACTTGAGAGTGGCACATTAAAAACACTATTGAACATTTAAAGCTAAGAATATTTCAAATTTTACTACATATTGTGTGGTAATAACAGTCTCTGCTTGTACTGACAACAGAAATAATACCTAATGGTGGATACTGATTGTTTAGGCACCATATGGAGTGTGAATCAGGCAAGAACTCTAGGTATTGAGTGCAGGCTTAGCCTCAATAAAATGGAGACATGTAACTGGAGGTGGGGGGTAGATTTAATATGGAAGTTCTGGCTATAAACATATTTCTAAGATTGTGTCTTCTACTTTTTTTTTTTTTTCTTTTGGTACTAGCAAGAGTCATTCCACTTCCAAGTGTCATCTCCATCCCTTCTTATTTTTTAATTTTTAAACAGAGGCTTGCTGAGCTGCTGAAGGTCTCTCTAAATTGCTGAAGCTGGCTGTGAACCTGTGATCCCCCTGTTTCAGCCTCCCAAGTACTGGGATTAGAGGGGTATACCACCATACCCAACTGAGTCTGCTGTTTTAATATTTTACTTCTTCCTATTCTTGTAACTATGATCTTTTATGTCATATATGATTATAAAAATCAGATCATGATTGGAAGCTATACTCCTCTTGCCATGAATTTTTTTTTTTTTTTTTTTTTTTTTTGAGGTACTGGGGATTGAACTCAGGGGCATTCTACCTCCGAGTTACACCAGTCCTATTTTTTTATTCCTTATTTTGAAACCGAGTCTCACTAAGTTGCAGAGTGCTTCACTAGGTAGCTGAGGCTGGCCTTGAACCCGGATCCTCCTATCTCAGCCTCCCGAATGCTGGGATTACAAGCATGCGCCACCATACCCGGCTTGCCATGAATTTTTGTCTTCAAATTATAGAGGTCTGTTGTCTTGTTTAGTCATTTTGGTTTGAATTAGTATTAGTTAATCTTTTCTGGTAAGCTTCTTTAAACCTTCAGATCTCTCTCTTCCTATTACTTGCTTAGAAATTATTTCATGCCTAATCCCTATTCAAGCTCCAGTCTTGCTATAAATGCTTCTCTCCTTAATCAGTAAACAAGTGTCTTCTTTCAGAGCACATTTTTCACTACCAGTTCACATATGTTACTGTGCTTATTTCATTAATGTTCAAGAATTCTACAAAAAAGGGATTTCTTGACCCACATTATGGTGCTGAGCACCAAGTAGACACTCAATAAATATTGGATGGGTAAATACTTTTTTTGGTTTAAATGGGAAAAAATGGTTCCTGCTCCACATTCATATTGTAAGGAAAGTTTTACATGAAATAATTTGTATATATGGAAATATTAATATTACTGTGTTTTCATCTTTATAAAACTTATTTACTGATCAATTACAATTTTCAGCCCCTTCCCTCCAAATGGATCATTAACTTTAAGTATAGGGTGTCACTGATTTTTTTGTTTATAGTGGTACTCAGCAGATGCATACCCTGAAAAATTCATGTGTCAGGATAGTAATTAGCTCCTAATGTTAAGTTTGAAAACTTAATGTGATAGCTGAGAGTCACAAAGTGTAAATATGCTATTTATTTCATTGGTACCAAAAAGCAGCACTAGCGATATTCAGAAATTCATTTAAGCAGTTGGTTTAAGGAAAAAGAGTAAATAGGTCTTACAGACTCATATATTATATTTTATTTGCTAGTTTAACAAAAAAATGAAAAAATCATTATGTCTTCTAAATTATGTTATCATGACAAAATAAAAAACACATTGAACTTAAAGTAAGACAAGGAAAATTTTACCCAATTTCCCTCAATAACTATTTGGATTTTGCAAAGTACTTCTTCTAGTTTTACAAAAAGTTTTTTAGATGATGCTGTGGTTTGGGTTTCTGATAATCTACATGTTAGAGACTTGGTCCCAGGGTGGGAAGTACTAGGGGTGTTGGAAACTTTAAGAAGGTGGAAGGTCCTCAGCTCTGGTCCAGGCTCTTACCCTTGAAAGAATTTAAGGTACCTCTGTGGCAATTGCTTGGTAGTTCTTATAACAGAAGTCTGAGCCTGGTCCCACTCCAGTTCTGACTTCCTGTTTAGTGATGTGACCACTAGCTCCTACATGTGTTCCCGCCATGATATGATTCCATCTGCCGCTTTCCCAGATGTCCAACCAATGGGACTATATGATCTTGGACTTTAGACTTCCAAAACTGTGGGCTAAATAAACTTCTTTTCTTCATAAGTAATCTGCCTGAGGTATTTTATTATAGTAAAGAAAAGCAGACTAGTATACATGGTCTAACTTCTTCACAGTTGAATGGCTTGAACTCAGAGGATGCAAACAAAACATACATAAAATTACACACTAAGAATAAAAGTATGCCATGAGTGGGTGCAGGCCTGTAATCCTAGTTCTTGGGAGACAAAAACAGGACTATTGCTGGTTCAAGAATAAGCTCAGCAATTTATCAAGACTCTCAACAACCTAGAGGGATTATGCTTCAAAATAAAAATAAAAAGAGGGATGGGGGTGGGGTGTATCTTGAAGGTAAAATGCCTCTGGGTTCAACCCTCATTACCACAGAAGAAAGAAAAAGAAGAAGAAGAAGAAGAAGAAGAAGAAGAAGAAGAAGAAGAAGAAGAAGGGAGAAGGGGGAGGGAAAAAAGAGGAGGAGGAGGAAAAGGAGGAGAAGGAGGAAGAGGAGGAGGAGAAGAAGGAAGAAGGAGGCAGAGAAAATAAGAAAATAATAGAAAAAAGTCCAGCATTAATACTACAGTGTGAGGCAAGCAAAGTGGAAAAAAGTGAGATGTCCACAAAAAGAATTTAATTTCACATCTGGATGTGAAGACAGGTAAGTTAGAAAAACAATGAAAAAGATACCTACCTATGTCTCAGATCACCATGATCTCTTCTCATTTCCCTTAAAATGAAAATTAATTGATTCTTGATCCTGACTACTCTGTATTTTTTTTCTTTTCTTTTTTTTTTGGTACTGGGTATTGAATCTAGAGGTATTCTTCCTCCAAGCTTCACCCCCTAGCCCAATTTTACTTTTTTGTTTCTTTATTCGAAAACAGGATCTCATTAGGTTTTTGAGAGTCTCCCTACATTGCAAAGGCGGGTTTTGAACCTGTGATCCTCCTGTCTCAGCCTCCCAAGTACTGGGATTACAAACATGAGCTGCCATGCATGGCTTACTCTGTATTTTTAAAACTTAATTTTAAATAGATAAGTCTCAGATCCCTCAAAAAGATGTTTTCTAAGTAGTAGAACTGGCAAGAAGCTGGGAAAATATTTGCATATGTTTCAAAGGGACAAGGAAAACAATTATACATGTGAGTTTTCTTTTTACTTGGCACTGAGTTATTTCTAAAGTAAATGTTCTAAGAAAAGAGTTCAGTAGCCTAGAGTTTGGAAGCAATCTGTTTAAAGTTTAGTCAAGCCAAGGGGAACATTGAGGCTGTCCCAGCCAGCTCAACTTCGGAATTGCCATAGGAAAGTGACCCAGTCACAGGTAGATGATTCTTACACTTTTGCAGGCAGGCAGGCTGTTCTGTCATGCACTTCTGCAAAGGTGCCGTTGTCATAGCAACACAGATAAGATTCTGAGACCTAGAAGGTCACAAACACTGGACTTAAAGGAGGGTTAAAAAACACTGTGTATCCCCCTCACCCAGCTGAAGACTAAGCTATACTCTGATTTATAATATTCTGTTTGGTGATATCAGACCAGTTTGGCCTGTCTTTGTATAGATAAGGAAGCATGAACTAAATATAAGACCTGTAGTCTGGGAGGAGGTCAGTGTCTCTATTTCAAGACACTCCATCACGCTTCTCTGTGTGTGGTGCTTTCTCTTTCTCTTCTAATAAATCCTACTTTAACTTTGCAACTGAGTTTCCTAGTTATTTATTTCTATATTGAGCTGAGGAAAAGAACTCATGGATAGGTGGTATACACACACACACACACACACACACACTGTAACAGAAAGAAACCAAAACCCAAAATGAAAATCAAAAGAAAATTTCAGGTCCTACATTGGTTTAAATCTGAAGAGCAGACTCTCCAGTGAAGTGACTTGGGCATCTGCATATTCAAAAGTTTCTCAGGCCACTGGAATGTGGTTTGAGCATTCCATGTGAATGTGCCTGTCCTACTACATCACACTCCAAGTCCCTCTGCCCAGGGCATGTGAAAATCCTCACCTTCACTCTCTCCTGGTCTTATTGGCCGGGACTATTTTAAACTATTTTTAAAATGGTTTCTTCATTTTAGTCTGGGTGATGGTTTACTCTGAGTACTTAGATGATTATGTCTTTTGGTTTACAGATTCTCAGGGTTTTGGGGGCAGTAACATACTTAGGCAAAACAGGCCCCTCCACAGATTTTGGAAATGAGTTATGATTGATCAAGGTAAGGAAGGCAAGTGTTATGACATTTGCTAACTGTTCCCTTTAGAAGTAAAAATGACCCAACCCTTAGTAGCACATACTTATAATCCCAGAGCTTGGGAGGCTGAGACAGGGGAATCTCAGATTTAAGTCCTGTCTCAACAATGTAGCAAAACTCAGAAACCTAAAGAGACCCTGCTTCAAAACAAAACTTAGAAAGGGCTGGGGGTTTCAGTGGTAGAATGACCCTGGATTCATTCCACAGTGTCCTCCTCCCCACCCCCCCCCAAAAAAAGTAAATATGTATATGTGCTGGGGTCCAGCCCTTGAGGCAGTGGGGTTGGGGGTCCCTCGACAGGTGTGGAATGAGACAACGTCACGAGAATACGCTCACACCAAATGCAGTGAAGAAGCATATCTGTTTTATTGTTTGTTAGTAGCTGTTTTATACTATTTTTTTTTGCAATGAGGCATATAGAACATGAATTTCCAAAGGTCATTCTCAACCAGTCAAGGTTATAACACATATATAAAAATTCTTTAGTACATAAAAATTCTTAAAAATACAACACATATATAAAAATTCTTTTATATTAGTTAAAATCTTTACTATTTGTTTAGCCCCTTTAAGTAGTGTTCTTATCTTATCTCAGGTAGCCAAAGGGTTAGTGTGTCCTGTAAAATTTTAGGGAGACCAGGTGGGAGTGGGCAAAAGAATATTGTAGTAACTAGTTAGATAAACTTACAAAGCCTGTTTCTAGACTAATGCTTGTAAGAGGTTAATGAATTGAGTTGTCTCGAGGCACTGCTTTTTTTTTTCAGCTAAGAGATTAGTGTCTGTTAGGCCACATGTTTCTAAGAAAATTTCCTTTATAATTAATGTAAAAGCAAAACACAAAGCACCCAAAATTTCCAGAATATAATAATGCAAAGTGGGAAATGCCACGCATTCCTTCTTCTGGAATCGTCTGCCTTGCAGGACTGCAGTGGACTGAGCCTTGCTCAAGATCCAGCTATTAAGGAGCTGTGGCAAATATGAGCCAGTACCGAAAAATAAATTATAAGAGAAATGTCTTAGGGGATGGTGGGCAGTATTTTTCTACTTGACTTAAAGAAATAGTGAGAAATATTGCTTACTTCTTCTAACTTTGGCTGGATAATATAACATCTAGTGCCCAGACCTGAGGCAGCAGATTTGCTACAAGGAGATAATGAGCCAAATGATGAAAAGTCAAGTCCCAAAGATGGCAGAGTGGACAGTTACGAAAAATCTAGAGAACAGTATGTTGAAGTCACATCTGCATTATCATGTTTATTGCAGTGCTATTCACAACAACCAAGATCATGGAATCAAACTTTTTGTCCATTGATGAATGAATGGATAAAGAAAATATGATATGTTCAAACAGAATGGAACATTATTTGACCATAAAAAGAATGAAACATTATTGTCCCCCACGCCAGCCCCCGTCCGCGAGGACCCGAGGAGATGACAAAAAATGCGTAGATGGTGCAAGCTTTCTCCCTTTTCCACACTCCCTCCCCCCAGGGACAGAGGATGCTACTATCAACCCAAGCAGTAAGGGGCGGGGCAAGAGGGGGAACAATTTAGGGTCAATTAGGGCTTAGGTCATGAGGTGACCACATGCAGTCTACAGCTTTTCTATGTGAGCACTCTCTGGTCAAGGGCTCTGATGTGCTGGTGGATGCACTCTGACGTGGCACAGCCCCCCCCCTCAAGAATTCGGCAGTCAGCTACTCCTGGCACTCTGCCAGGTGCCATCTTGGGGCAAGGTCTCTCCAGGCCTGCCAGGCTAAGACCCCAACAAAACATGTCATTTGCAACAACATGGATAGAATTGAAGGGCATAAGTCAGGGATAGAAATATAAAGATCACCTGTTCTCACTTGTATGTGGAAGCAAAAAAAAAAATTTTTTTTTCAAATAAATAGAAAGGAGAACAGTGTTTACTGGGAAAGGGGTTTGAGATGAGAGAGCATGCTTAACAGGCACAGGGATGCTCAAGGATAGGAGGAATGACTCCCAGTGTTCGGCAGCACAGTAGGTTAGTAGTGGTTGACAACAATTAACTATGTATTTCAAAAAAGAGAGTAGAGACAATTTTGAAGGTTCCTCAAACAAGGAAATTATAAACATTTGAGGTGCTGGATATACCAATTATTCTTACCTGAATATCATACCTTCCATGCATATGTTAAATATTATTATATACTCAATAAATATATGCAATTATTATGTGTAAATTGAAAATAAAAAAGAACCTAAATTCTTAATGATAACATGATCAATTAGAATCACCTACTTCCAGATTACTTTTGTGTGTGTTTGGAGGTTACCCACAGAGACACACCAGACTTCATTGTGCCAAAGAGGTCGCTTTATTTACTGGCCGGAGTGAGCAGCCTAAAGGCTGTTGTGTGGAATTTTGGTTTAGATCAGTTTTATACCCTTTGGTTACAGAGTTGGGGGTATGGAAAATCATTGCATTGTTTTACAAATCAGGTGCTTAGGGCAGACAGCTTATCTTATTTAGAAAGGTAATAGCAGTTAACATTCCCTTTTACATACTGGTTTAGTTCCTGTTTGCCCATTGGACCTTTAGTCAAAGATGGCCAGGAGAACTTGCCTAAGACTTTTACCAAAAAATGGATGCTTTCTGTTTCATGTGTATTTTACTATTATTGCTGTCTTTGCAACTGAGAGCATTCTACTTAATAATATAACATGATGAACAAAAACAAACTTATGAAGGTCTTTCAGATGTCATCAAAAAGAGAACAGAGAGCTTATTCTATTCCTCTGCATATAGCCAGAGTTCATTCCTCCCTTACAATATAAAATGGAAATACTTAAGAGAATCCCTGGTTTTAAAGCTTTTGGCTCGCGTGTCTCTTTTCCTTATTGGACTGTGACTTGCTGAAGGGTGTACACTGTGCACTATTTATCTTAGAGTTCCCTCCAGCCTAAATTTAATGCTTTGCAAATGCAATTTTCTCAGCAAGTGTTGAGGTTGGTAGCTGAGTGATTTATGAAGAGTTGGATGATGTGTGAGTTGACTAATGTTCTCCAGGGAGATAAAAATGTTGATAGGATTAAACATGCTTAAACACACGCCGGTGAGCACACACACACACTCTAAGAAATAATGTTAAGGGATCTCCTTAAAATAGTCTTTGTACCACTGATGAGGTGGAGTAGAAGGAATAAAATTTAGGCAGAAAGGAGATAGATTGTAAAGGAAAGGAAAAAATATAGTTTTAAAATCTGGAAAGTTCATAATCTCTAACTCCACTGTATAGGATGTGTTCCATTTTGGGCAGAAGTCTCAATTAGCCCACACCCTTAATCTCAATGACCTCTCTCCTCACCTGAGATTCCTGAGATCCTCTGCATATAGCCAGAGTTCAAAGGTCAAACTTCAGCCAGTCACCACTCATCCCTGCTAAGAAACCTGAGGAAGAGGAGGTCCAGACCTTTGCTGTGTCCACCCCTTCTTAGGGTTTCTATAAAAGAACTGCAGAGGCTGCAAAGACTCTCTTGGCCTGGATGATCTCCCCACACCTGCCTTCTCCCTCGAGTCCCTCATTTTCCTAAATAAAACTCCTGCCTTTGTCCCTGACTGGCACATGTTGAAATTCTTTTCACCATAGAGGCCAATGACCCACAAGAGGTATTGTGCTGACCCATGACACCACGACCTCTATACCATCAACAATTGAATTATTAAAAAAAAGATTAAGCTAGAATTAGAATTAATCTAAAATAATTATTTCCTTTAAATGTTCATTTCCTCAGTAGTAAACATCTGATATACCTAAATAGTTCACTAAAAAGGCTGATGAGTTTCTATTTTTATTTGATTTTTCTGTCCTTTTTTTTTAACTTGTATTAATGTATAGTAATCATACATTATAGCAGGATTCAGAGTAATACAAACACACATGCACACATTACTTGGTATATTACCTCCACATCCCACCCTGTACATGTTAGTGAGATCTATAATACCTTTGACAAATAATGTATTGCCACTGCATTATTTGATCCTCCTTTTCTCCATCCCTACTTCCCTTTCCCTACACCCTACTGGTCTCTCTCCTGGTTTATCTTAAGTCCGTTTGTTTCCTATTTTTATTCTAGCTTTCACATATGAGAGAAAACATACAACCTTTGATTTTCTGAGGCTTGCTTGTCTCACTTAGCATAATATTCTCTAATTCAATCCATTTCCTGACAAATCTCTGTCCTTTATTTTGACTGTCTTTGCAAAGCTGTCCGCTACCCTAAAGGGTCACATGAAACTGTTGGCTGCACCTCAGTCTCTCTCACCTCAGCAATAGAAACATCACTTCAGTTTGGC
The DNA here is from genome assembly GCA_004027655.1 of Graphiurus murinus. Classification (NCBI taxonomy): domain Eukaryota; kingdom Metazoa; phylum Chordata; class Mammalia; order Rodentia; family Gliridae; genus Graphiurus; species Graphiurus murinus. The sequence goes on from PVLC010036538.1 coordinate 10,912, forward strand.
TCATTTGCCCTGCAAGGACAGTCATGTGAAAGATAGTGGAGTTAAAAATAACTCTCTGTTTGGAATGCAGGTTGGGTAGAGTAGCCTCATCAGCTTCCAAGGCCACAGACTTTCAGAACTGTCAACTGCCACTCAAGAGAATTAACATAACTGCAAGACATTGCAATACCAAATATTTTCCCCACAGCTAGAGCTGGTTCTAGATTGTGCAATAAGGAAGGAAATACATTAAGGGTGTGAACTCAAGTAGTGTTCTTTGTGCAAAAACTATGTGAACTCTAGTTTAACATTATTTAGTTACACATAAAGCTCTAAGGTGTCTATCATAGGAAGCTCTACAGCCATACAGCCTTTTGATTCTAGGGAGGACTGTGACTACTCCACCCATTACAAATTGTTGGATATTCAATCTGTAAAGATTGCCCAGACCTGGTATTAATAAATGTTAAGGAAGATATTTCATCTGATCACTTAAATTCAGTGGTACTATAATAGTATATCAATTTGACCTTGTCAAAGTGAGAGAAGTAGTCATTTTAGATCAGCCTAAAAATAGTTTTACATATCAGTACTAAATATATTAACAGTTATATGCACAATAGGTAAGAACCTATCTTCTCTGTCAATGTTAATCTCACTTCAAGTCCTTCTCAAGAGACTAGGTCCAGCCATAAGTCTACCATGCCCAATCATTTCTTCCCCTAACAACTCTACCTACATGAACCACAGAGACTCTGGCCTCATATTGTAAACAAATGCTTGGCTGAAGGACTAAGTGTGGCTTCTCCCTCTTTCTATGAAATGAAGTACATAGTTTCCAACTCCCAGAAAACTCTTTTCATCCTTATGTGGTCTCTCAGTCAGAAAGGGAAAAAACTGTACAAAAATTTACTAGGAGCAAATTTTAAAACAAATAAATGGTCTTATTTTATCGATTCAAGTATTTCGTACTGCTAAAATGCCAGTTCTTCCCAAGCAGACATGCATTCAAAGTAATCTCAATCAAAATCTAAGTAGCTCTTTTTGCAGAAATGGACAAATGGATTATAAAGCTCGTATGGAAATTAAAAGGACCCAGATAGCCAAGACACCTTTGAAAAACCACAAAGTTGGAAGACAAATGCAGTGTGATTTTAAAACATATTCTAAAGTGACACAAATAATTAATATGGTATTGATGTCAAGGCCAAGTAGACCAACAAAGCACAACAGAAAATCTAGAAATAAATTTATATGTATTTGGACAAGTGATGTTTGACAAAAGCATAAAGGCGATTTAGTGGTGAAATTACATATTCCTACAAAAACATGTATAAAATGTCCATAGCTTTATTTGTAATAATCCTGTCAGGGTGTGACGGGTCCATTCCTTACCTTAGGAACTCAGGATCAGGAAGTCCTTGGCTTCTGTGGCAGAAAATAATTTCAGCATGCCCCTATAAAAGGCTGAACAAAGCCAGAGTCAGGGTCCTGGCCAAGACTCCACTGCATTGGATGAGCTTGGACCCTAGCTCGAACTAGCAATAAACTTCCTTCTTGTTTTTGCATTATTCGGTGTGAGGTGATCGTCTTTTGGTGGGGCATCCCAATTTTGTGCACAACACTCCTATGGTGCTAGCTGTTTCCCAGTCCTGTACCATAGCAGTTGCAAGCAGGCTGTTGGCCAATTCTAATTTGACTGGTGCTCTCTAAATTTGTCTTCAGAGTTCTGTCTGTGAGATATCTGAATGTTAACTCTGTGTGTGTGTGTGTGTGTGTGTGTGTGTGGTACTGGGGACTGAACCCAGGATACTCTCCCTCCAAGCTCTTCTTCTTCTTCTTCTTCTTCTTCTTCTTCTTCTTCTTCTTATTATTATTATTATTATTATTATTATTATTATTATTATTATTATTATTATCTGCTTTGAACCAGGGTCTCCCTAGGTTGCTGAGAGTCTTTCTATGTTGCTGATGTTGTTCTGGAACCTGTAATCCTCCTGTCTCAGCCTCTCAAGTACTGAAATTACAGGCATGTATCACCATGCCCAAGTTTGCTTTACAAATCCTTTTTTTTTTTCAGTACTGGGGATTGAACTCAGGGGCATTCTACCTCTGAGCTATACCCCCAGCCCTATTTTTTTATTCTTTATTTTGAAATAGGGTTTCACTAAGTTGCGGAGTGCCTCACTAGGTAGCTGAGGCTGGTCTCGAACCCAGATCTTCCGGTCTCAGCCTCCCAAATTCTAGCCACCACGCCCGGCTTGCTTTACAAATCCTTAAGGAAGAATATTATGTGAAGGCTATTGATTATGCATTTATTTTTTACTCAAAAATATGAAATGGAAGGAGAATAATGATCATGGGAAGAGATGTCCTATAATAATTGCTACTATAGCTGGTATATTCTTTTTTTAAAAAAAGGAGAATGAATTCATTGTTTTAATTTTCAGACTAATTCTGGCAGTGGAGCCCTTATCTTGAAAGTTAAATTTAAAATAAGTTTGGTTATATTAGTTACAGCTATTTATATATTTATTTTTGCGGCACTGGGGGTTGAAACTAGGGGCCTTCTACCTCTGGGCCATGCTCCCAGTCTTATTTTTTATTCTTTATTTTGAAACAGTGTCTCACTAAGCTGCAGAGGGCCTCATTAAGTAGCTGAGGGTGGCCACGAACCTGCATCCTCTGGTCTCAGCCTCCTAACTACTGGGATTACAAGCATGCACCACCATGCCAGGCTAGTTACAGCTTTTTAAAAAGCATGACTAATGAATGTTAATGCCAACTATAATAATCATTACTGTCAATAAGAATATTCATCTCTCCTATCCTTTCATGTGCTATTATTAGAAAGTTTACATACAAATTTAATGCATCAGAAAGATATTACCTGTGATTGGAAGTGATATATATCTAATATCTCAAAATCATTACTGTATATGTTAATATTAAATGAACTCAATAAACAAAAATGAGTGATAGTGTTTAAATATTTATTTGTAAACACTTTAAGGCATAATGAGTTGTCATGCTTTGATTTTACATAATAAAACAATATATTTTTTTAGTGGTACTGGGGATGGAACTCAGGGGCATTCTACCTCTGAGCTATACCTCCAGTCCTATTTTTTATTCTTTATTTGAAACAGTCTCACTAAGTTGAGGAGGGCCTCACTAAGTAGCTGAAGTTGGCCTCGAACCTGAATCCTCAGGTCTCAGCCTCCCAAGTACTGAGATTACAAGCATGTGCCACCACACCAGGCTATAAAACAATATTTAAGGTCATGTTGCATATGATAAATTGATACATTTTTACTGCTATTCTTCAAATCTGCTAATGTGAGACTGTGACTTAACTGTTTTCTTTCACTGGTGGTCCACGAAAAAAATATTTACTTAGTAAGAACATTATCCTATATCCTTAGGAGACCTCCTCTTTTTTTTTTTTTCATTGCTGAACTGGGGATTGAACCCAATCCCTCCAAGCTATACACATAGTCCTATTTTTTATTCTTTATTTTGAAACAGGGTCTCACTAAGTTGTGGAGAGCCTCACTAAGTAGCTGAGGCTGGCCGGGAACCCAGTCTCAGCCTCCCAAGTACTGAGATTACAAGCGTGTGCCACCATGCTCGGCTTGGAGACCTCCTCTTGTCAGATAACTAACTAATGCTAAGAGGATAGCACATATGCTGAAAAAAATAGCATATTTGCTATATACTTTCCACAAATTAAGTTACACAATATTATTAATATTAATATTAAATAGCTGTGAGTCCGCTAAAGGGAGCAGTTTAATGGCCTTTCATATGTAAACCAAGTCAAGCAAGGAAGTACAGAGCATATTGCATATGGCAGTAAATATCTTATATCTGGATCAAATACTGGATAATCAAAGTCTCTATCCTCTGCAAAGGTTACCTGGCATTTATTTTCATGCTAAAAAAAAAAAAATCTACTAGTTGCCTACACTAGTAAAAACAGAGAAATGTGGAGAATTGAAAACACTATTTAAGTTCGTTACTGCTTTGTTTCTCAAAATCTTCAGTTTACAGAAACCTTGATCTAGTTTCTAAAAATTATATTTAGTTCCACTATGCAAATCGCCCTCTCCAAATCACATTTCCTGGATATGATGATTCTCTGCAGCCCTGGGCACCATCCCACCTCCAGGGCAATGCTACTCAGGCTGACTGTGGTAGCCCAGGGCAAGTAAAAGAAGTCATATTTATTACCTGGTTTTGTCTAAATTATATTCCTCAGAATAAACTTGCAGAAGAGAACTGTATGTACAGTAAGGCCAGGGAATTAACATAAAATGAATTCATTTGCCTGTGGTGTTTATATATCATTTTTAAAAAAATTATTTGATGCATTGTAGTCTTACAACATATTGGGGTACAGAGTGTCAGCAAAATACATGCGCACAGCTCTTGGTGCCCTCCCCTTCGGGTCCCTCCTCCCTTCCTCATCTTCTCTGTACATGACTTTGAGGTGGAATTGATAGTTTTGTATAATTCATAGCATTATTTCAACTGCTACATTCTTTATGATAATGAGAACTATCCCATAGTTCTTGAATAGTACAGGATGCATTTTTAAGAGAGAATCACACAGTAATACAGACATGTTAAGTATTCTTATTATTGCTTGTAGAAGACCTATCAGAATTCCTTGGAAACAGGGCTGTGGATTAAAAGCTAGCTGAGGGATAAAAGAAAAGTTAATAATGGTCACTCTTACTGAGTGAAAGGGAGTTATCAAGCTGAGTGCTAAAGAAGCTGGTATGAGATTTCCTAT
>PVLC010036539.1:0-15851 GCA_004027655.1 Graphiurus murinus
CAGCACTCCTTCCCAAGCACCTGATATAAGCTCTGCTCCCCCGAGACAGGCAAGGCCCAGCCCGCCTTTGCAGTCACGTGGACCGAGGTCCGAGGTCAGGGACATAGATTCCGAGTCCCCTGTCCAGACACAGGATCTGGCTCTGGCATGGAGCTGGGACCACCCTCAAGGTGACTTTACCCAAGAAGCAGGCTGGGCCGCTCTGGAGCGGCCTGCAGTGGCCTGCAGCGGCCTCTGCCTTTCCAGCACCCTGCAGGCTCCCCACCCTCACCCAGCAAGGGGCTAGCTGGGGGACACTCCCAGGGTTCCTATCTGGGCAAACTGGGTTTTGGCCATGGAGGCCAGGGGTCCCCTCCCCAGTGCCCCGGGGGCATCGACTTGGCCAACCGTGGGGTCCCCTCCCAGGGAACTCCCCTCCGCCCACCCCTGCCCTGGGCTCTGCAGTAAGGCCCGTCACGTGCATCTGGAACCCGGGGGCGGACGTCCTGGGAGTCCACCAAGGCCCTGAAAGGCCGAGCGGACTGTGGCCCTGACACCAGGCTTTGCTGGCCCGAGCTTGGCAGCGCCCTCGGACCGTGATTCACCCAGAGCAAACAGCAGTTTGCTCCAGAAGAGGGTTAGCGAATGAATGCTGGCTTTATTTATTTTCCTATCTGCAAATAACCAGCGAGGGCACACTGGCCGAGTGAGGGCTGGGAGGCGCTCCCGTCTACAGCACCATGCGTGGCCCTGGCGCCAGAGCTGCAACTGCTCCAGAATCCCTGGGGTCCCACAACTGTTCCAGAATCCCTGGAGTCACACAACTGTTCCAGAATCCCTGGGGTCCTGCAACTGCTCCAGAATCCCTGGGGTCCTGCAACTGCTCCAGAATCCCTGGGGTCCCGCAACTGCTCCAGAATCCCTGGAGTCAACGCAACTGCTCCAGAATCCCTGGGGTCCCGCAACTGCTCCAGAATCCCTGGAGTCAACGCAACTGCTCCAGAATCCCTGGGGTCCCGCAACTGCTCCAGAACCGCTGGGATCCTGCAACCACTCAAGAATCCCTGGGGTCCCGAAACTGCTCCAGAATCCCTGGGGTCCTGCAGCTGCCCCCACAACCGCCCCAGGATCCCTGGGATCTGATCCTGATCTGCCTGGAACAGAATGGTTCAGCCAGTTGGGAAGCCTGAGGGGTCTGTCCCCTTCCACCCAGGGCCATTTGGCAATGTCAGCACTCTGGGCTGTCAGGGGTGCAGGACAGGGAGCCTGGCCCCAGTCTCAGCGGTGGAGCACGCCTGCATGTCCCATGTCCCCCGCCCAGGGCGCAGTCCCCAGAGTCTTCCCGCCAGCCCAGGAAACACACGGTAAGGCACCACACTGGGGTTTAACCAATTAATTTTATTTCTAGACTTTTCGCGTTTGTCGTCTTTTTTTTTCCCACTGGAAATGTGCTGGTTACATGTCCGTGCCGAGAAGCACCAGAAACACACAGCCCCTAACCGCCCGCCAGCCAGAGCCCCCCAGGCCTGCCGCCGGCCTGTGGCTTTTGGGCACACGCAACATCCAAGATGCCCGCCCTCGCCGATCACTGAGCCCGTCCCTGAAGGACCCCACAGCCAGAATAGTTGAGGTAAGCGTGAGCGGCACTCTGGGGGGAGGGGGGCACATCCTTTTGGCTGGGCAGCTTGCTGGGGGCCTCAGCCCGGGGCACTGGCTTCATGGAGATTTGAAACCTCTTTAATTTAATATGCTGTAGTGAACAAAACAATGAGGAGCACACGAGTACATAACAGATTAAACATACCAGAAACTTGAACAATGCCAGAAGCCATTCCAATCTTCCCGAGTGACAGTCCTACGGACCCAGCACCACAGTGGCACGCAGGACAGACTGGTTAGGACAGTCTAATAATGCAATGTTCAGGACTACATGGGAAAGGGTGACAGCCACGGTCAGAACTATGACGGTATGTCCCAGGACAGGGGAGGAGCCGGCCCAGCGGGCACGGGGAAGGGCAGGGAGCCCGCCTGATCCTCAGAGAGGCCACGTGGGTCTCGTGGACGTGGCCCCGGCCATTCCCCACCAGCAGCCCCGTCTTGGGGTCAGCCTGGGTGTCTTTGTCCGCCGGGGCGGACGGAGCCGGCCGCTGGGTCTACATCCGGCTACGTGAAGCTTGAGGTATTGTGAACAGGGACCTTTTTTGGAATAGAGCAGTAATCACATTAAGTCAAAATTGATCACATAAAAAAAAAAAAATAAAAAAAAAAGGGCATCTGTAATACAATTTTCTACGAGGAAATTAAAACTAGAACATGGCAGTATATGACATTGTAAAACAAAACAAAACAAAAACCGATCTTCCGATAGCAGCAAAACAATGTGAGATAGAGAAGCGGTGTGAACTGTTTTGACCCCGCAGGAAGTCGGGGGTAGCAGCGCAGTAAGAAAGGAGACCTTGGGTCGTCCTCACCCGTCCCCTCGGGGAGTCTCCCACCCACCCGTCCTCCCTCTCAGCCTCCTCCGCTCCAGCCTCCACCCCCGCGCACTCACCACCTTCCTGCAACACTTCCCCAAAAAAGTACAGAGCCAAGATGTGCAGTGTCGCCTGTCGCCGAGGTTTGTGTGTTTGGTTTTTTTTTTTGTTTTTTTTTTTAAAGGAGGGGGCGGGGGATCAGAACGGTCGGAAGGGAACTTTCCAGTACCCTAATCTTCCTCCAAGCTCTGAATGCCTCTCGGATCAGACCACACTGGGAAACGCCGAGCAGGCCAGGCCCAAGTCTGTGTGGTTTCTCTGGAGATTTCTTCTAACCCCCTCACCTACAAAAGGACCAATCTTTCGTAAACGGTATCAGACCCACGACGTGCAAGGCAGAAAGGTTGTGAGTGTTTAAATCAAGGGGCGACTGCATCACTTTCTAAATCATACTGGCCTCATCAGCATCCTCTGCAATAAATATTCTTTTTTAGCCTTAACTATAAATTATCTATTTTAGTGTTTAAAAGACCTTCTGTTGTGAAACATCTAAAAGCAACCCTCAAACTACTTGTCCTTAGGTCCACGTCTGAGGCCCCTCTTTCTGAACACCGGTTGGCACCAAAGGAACGCCAGGGCCCTCAAGCGGCCCACAGGACAGGAAGGGCTTACATCCTTGCAGAACGAGGGAACAGGAGTTCAAACCTTCTTCTCCTCAACTGGAACAAAACCTTCAACACCCCCCTCTCGCCAACACCGCAGGGACACGCACCAGGCTTTGCAATTGTGTTCGCCTGCAACATTCCCAAACCATCTCGCTAAAAAACAAAAACCGCCCCCCCCAACTCCACACACAACACAAACAGCGATCCCCTCTAACTACTGGACCGAAAGTGCTTTGAAATGGAATGGTTTGAGAACATCAAGAAAGAGAAACAAAACGACAAAGTCGGCTGTGGCTTAACCTGGATGCAAACGGGGTATAGGGTGTGAAGACCAGGATGCATAAACAGGTAACTACAAAAATAGGGAGATTACAAAAATAGAATATATTATGTGGCTATTTTGTTTCGTCTCTACGGTAGCGTGCGGTGGGAGTGGAGACAGCTGGCCTCTCCTGGCAGCACCGCTAGCTGGCTGGCGCTCGGCAAACCTGCGCTCAGGTCGGGGGTCCCCGGGGCACAGGACGGCCCGTCGGGGACGCCACACTCCACGCTCCGCTGACCGAGAGGTCGCCTCAACCATCGATAGGTGAAGAGGTTACATGACTACCTACCTACGGGATAAAATACACATACGGGGGTTATCAAGTGCCTACAAGCAGGGGGCCGAGGTGCCCAGGGTCAAGGGTCACATGCCAAGGTCAAGGGTCACACGCCAAAGCCGTATGCTTCTACCTAAAACCCTCTTCTACTTTAAAAATGGTTTCTTAAAATTTTTTTTTTTAAAAAAAAGATGTTTTTATGCTTTTTTTTTCCTTTTTTTTTTTTTTTCAACACGTGAAGAATCAAATCTAACCCTCCCTGGCTCCTTCCTGCGTGTTAGTTAATGCCTATTATATCAAGGATACGCACACGTTCACATAAAAACATAAAAACTAGTTGATTACTGGGGCAAAACATCTCCTACTTTTGTAGCACAGCTCCTCACCCCAGCAGGGGTACGCAAATCCTATCTTCTCTCTCTCTCTCTCTCTCTCTTTTTTTAAGACAATTTTCAGAAAAAAAAAAATTTTTTTTTCTTTTGCTTAAGTCAAAGACGGAAGGGATAAAGAGCAAAGGAAGAAAAACAAAAACAAAAACAAAGAGAATGAAACTTTCCCTTCTGGCAGCTCAGTGTCCCCCGAGGAGGGGGACGTGTGAGGAGCACCTGGGGCGGCCGGCCGGCGCCTCAGATGTCCACGTCCTGCACGTCGGTGGGCGTGCACGCCAGCTCCGTCTCCTCCACCTGCTCCTCCTCCTCCTCCGAGGCCTTGGGGTCCATGTTTTGCTGGGCTTGGCGCAGGCTGGCCTCCAGCAGGGCCTCGATCTGCTCCTGGCAGGCGCGGAGGCAGTCCTGCAAGACAGGGGGGGTGTCCTCAGGAGGAGGCCCGCAGCAGGACCTCAGTCCCCAAAGCAGGACCAAGGTTTGTTTTTATTTATTTACTTATTTATTTTTGGTACTGGGGGTTGAACCCAGAGTCATTCTGCCTTCGAGCTACACCCCCAGCCTGATTTCATTTCTTATTTAGAAACAGGGTCTCACTAGGTTGATGAGAGTCTCACTGCTTGCTGAGGCTGTCCTCGAACAAGCAATCCTCCTGTTTCAGCCTCCCAAGTACTGGGATTACAAGCATGCGCCACCACGCCCCACTCGCCTGAAGGTTTTGATAAGAGCAAGGCTAAGCCCAAATTGCCCAGTGCTTGCACAAACCCAAGGAAGGAAGGCGTAAGAGCTGCTAACCGCCCCCAGATGGCGAGCACAGGGGTCACCTTGGGTCCCCGGCTGCCCCTGGCCTGGTGACCCCAATCAGGACCAAAAGCTACCTCCTGTCACAAGTCCCTGGCCGTCCTGCATGGAGGTGGATGCAGACCCCAGACCCCACCTGCCTGCCGCCCGTCCTGGCAGGGCCTGGACTCTTGGAACACGCCCACACACATGGCCAGAAGCTCCAAGCAGGGTCACCCAAGCCTCTCGGTGAAGACACACACAGTTACTGAGGTGTGGCACACAGGACGAACATCCTGTCCACCATGGAAATTTCTAGAACGCACCTGCGGCTACCCCAGAGTCCCTTATGGACTTGTCTCCATGGAGACCCCACCTGGGGAGAGAACCTGGGGTCCGCAGTGGACTTGGGCAAAGGCGGCTTGGGGGCGAGGGCCCTCACCCGACGGGAGAGGGGATTTGGCATCTGAGGGCCTGCTTGCCACCCATCTTGCCACGGGACTAGATGCGGGGGCCCCGGCCCTGCAGGGTTTCTGCTGTCTGTCACTGGAAACTAGAGTCCCTTTCCTTGAGCTGTACCCCAGCCCTGCCATCTCAGTTTGTTTCTGATGGAACCCAGGGGCATTCCACCTCTGAGCGTATTAAACCCCCAGACCTATTTTATGCGCCACCACGCCCGGCTTAGTGTGTGCCATTGTGCCCGGCCCTGGCATCTCACTGGGACGGAGGGACTTTTTTCTGGGGCTGTTGCCTCACTGGCTGAGGAAATGCGGGGGCTTTGAGACCTTGTCCCCACAGGTAGGAACTGGGCAGGGGAGGGCTCCCCAGGAGCTGACAGTGTCCAAGTGCGTGGACAGCCAGATGCCCTGACAGCCGACCCTCTGGGCAGGGGACAGCCATGACAGGTGACACGCCCATGGAGCCTTTAGCACGATCTGCAGTGGCCCACAAGCCGGCCGGTCACTCCTTCATGCCGTGGGCAGACGGGTCGCCCATCAACCTCTCTGGTCTAATTTGGTAAATGCTATGAACTTTGTAATACTGTCATTTTAACTGTTGACACAAAGAATAAGACTGGCCTCAGCTCTAAGCTGCTGAGCCTTGCCAAGTTGCTGAGGTTGGCCTTGAACCTGTGATGTTTCTGTCTCAGCCTCCCAAGTACCGGGATGACGGGCATGTGCCACAACATCCAGCTGCAGGTTTTTTTTTTTTTTTGCAGTACTGGGGATGGAACCTAGGGGCATTCTACCTCCGAGCTACAACCCTAGTCCTATTTTTAATTCTTTATTCTGAAACAGGGTCTCACTAAGTTGCAGAGTGCCTCACTAAGTAGCCGAGGCTGGCTGCGAACCCGGATCCTCTGGTCTCAGCCTCCCAAGTACTGGGATTATAAGTGTGTACCAAAACCGGGCGTGGTGGCGCACGCTTGTAATCCCAGCATTTGGGAGGCTGAGACCGGAGGATCCGGGTTCGCGGCCAGCCTCAGCTACCTAGTGAGGCACTCCGCAACTTAGTGAGACCCTGTTTCAGAATAAATAAAAAATAGGGCTGGGGGTATAGCTCGGAGGTAGAATGCCCCTGAGTTCAATCCCCAGTACCGCAAAAAAAAAAAAAAAAAGTGTGTACCACCACACGCCCAGCTGACATTCTGAAGAATGAAAACGAAGTGGATCTGAGTTTAGCTGTAGCCACAGCCCTGCCTCAGAGTCCTGCAGAAAACCAGCCCCTCTCTATTTGTGGGAGTCTCGCTTAAGTTGTGGAAGCTGGCTGTGAAGTTCTGATCCTCCTGTCTCAGCCTCCCAAGTATTAAGATCACAGATGTGTGTGTGTGTGTGTGTGTGTGTGTGTGTGTGTGTGTGTGTCACCATAACAGGGGCCTTCGAAGGGACCGTTCAAGCCCCCATTCACGGGACACAGGCCCCACGCCTGCCAGGGCTCCGGCTTCCCGCAGACTGCCGGCCACTCACCGGGTCGCACTTGATCACTCTGGAGAAGAAGTGGGTGAGGCGGTAGCAGGTGAGGAACTCGTTGGGGCTGCCCAGGTGCAAGCCCTGCACCGCCGCCACCAGGCTCCCGGCGGCCACCATAGACGGCGGGTTGGAAATGAACTTCACATCTGCAGCAGAGCGGGGAAGAGGGGCCCGTGAGCGGGGACCCTGCAGGACCCCACCATTCAGGCACCCCCAGCGCGGCCTGGCTCTGTGTCCAGGTCCCCTGGCTTCCCCGGCATAAACCCCAGCCCACCTGAGAGGCAGCGGGGGGCCGAAGATGGTACCCTGACCCTTGTGACCGTGTCACTTATAGAAGCAAACAAGACGCAAGCACAGAGATGGAGGTGTCACAGCTTCTGTGACCCCGGCCCTGAGGACCTGTCACTGCCTGGCAGCAGGGATGGGGACCAGGGCTCAGCCAAGAAGAGAACTCTGAGGTCACCCGGCAGCCCCTGCCATGCCCTCGGCTGCCATTCCTCGCCAGTGACAAGAAAGCGCTTCTGGGCCCGACATGCCCAACAATTTCCCGGAGGGGCTGTCGCAGCTGCAAAGCAGGTCACCCCAGCCTGGGACTGGCCTCCGCACCTCGCCTGTCTGCTTCTTGCCCTGCCAGCACCCAGGGGTCCAGGGAGGGCGCTCCAGCTGCAGGAGTCACCCAGCCAGAGGCTGTGCACCCCCCCCTCTGTTATCTCCAAGAAACTGCCGTCTCTCAACCACGTTCAGCTCCATAAAAGGCTGCCTGGAGTCTGCGGAGCCTCCTTCTAGAAGCGCCCCAGCCAGAGAATGCCTCCCTGCCCGCCGCCCCCACCCCTCAGACCCGTCCACCAGGCCCCGTCCTTGGCACCCCAGCTCAGCAGAGGCCTCGGGGAGGGGCGCACGCCTTCCGCAGGCAGTGGCTATTTTAAATACTAGATACCAGGGTGGCTGGCCATGCCAGGCATGGGGGATCTGCCCTTCTGGGAAGGCTGGAAAAGGTACCAACTTAGATGGCCACCAGAGCTGGGGAGGGGGCCAGGAACCCACTGGGGGAGGGTCCACAATCCGACGAGGGAGTAAAGAGTGGGAGGGCAGGAGGCCCGGGGTGCATGTGCTCTGTCCACACTGGGTCGGGGCAGGCTGCACGCCTGGGGTCTGGGGCCGGGCCACTGCCAGGGAAGGCCCTCTGGAGCCACGCCAGGGGGAGGGACAGCGGGGCGGGCCCCACGACTGCCAGCCCGCCGCAGCGCAAGCCCAGTCGGCTCGGAGCCCCTCCCAGGGCCCAGCTGAGCGGAGCCGGCCGCGGCGCCCCTGGTGGGGCCTCAGGCAGCCCAGCTCCTCCACTGGCCGCCCCCGCACTTGGTGTCAGCCTGCCGAGGCTCTTCCCGCCCCTGGAGGCGCCCTGGCAGGTGGCCCAGCCCGGGAGAGGCCAGGAGGGGGCCCCCACAGCCCGGGCTCCTTAAGGACAGGGGAAGGAGGTGGGCGTGGCAGGCAGGGGCTCCCCGTGACACCGGAGAGAAGAGGGAGCCCCCCCAAAGCCCTCTGCTCACCAGCGCAGAGGAGAAGGGCACTTTGGGGAGCACGGGGGGCCTCGGGGCAGTGCTCCTGGACGGAGGCAGAGAGCAAGGGGGCCAGGCTGGCGGGGGCGGGGCGCACCTGTGGCGCAGAGGGCGACAAAGGTCTGCGCGTGCTTGCGGATGATCTGCTTGTTCTCCTCGGCCTCGGGCATCTTGGTGAGGAAGTGTTCAATGAAGTCGTGGGGGGTCATGGCGGCCAGGTTCCACTTGAGTTTGTTCACCAAGATCATCTCCATTTGCTGTGGAAATTGGGGAGGGGGTCAAGCGTTAAGAGGGGCGGGCTGCCCCCCCCCTTCAGGTCTTTGCCTTAATTTGGTTTGTAGTCTCGGGGGGGTGGGAGGGTAGATAGAGGTGGTGAATGTCGGGGCGTGCAGAAGAGCGGGAGGGAGCAACACGCGCCCCCAGATCAAAACAGGAAAGGTATGCTTCAAGTAAAAAGGCTCCCGGGCTGCCAGCGAGACAAAAAGACCTCACACTCGAGCGGCCGCTAGGGGGCGCGCGCCGCCCGCGTTCCGGCTCAGCTCGGGCGCAAACGTGGGGAGGTCTGGGCCGGGGTGCGGGGACGAGGTGGGGGGTGGCCGGGGTCCCGCCGCCGCCCCCAGGGACCGAGCAGCCCGGCGGCCCTCGGGGAGGGGCGGGAGACCTGTCCGCGTCCTGCCGGGCCCCCGCCATGGTCACCTCCCCCGCGCGCGGGGCCCCCACGGCTATGGGGCGCCGGCGCCCCCGGGGTCCCCGCGTTACCAGCAGCTCCTCGGGGCGCACGGAGTTGTCGGTGTAGACGCACAGCCGCTCGGCCGTCAGGGGCACGGTCTCCTTCATCTTGGAGGCCACGAACATGCAGGTGGCGCCGAGCAGCTGCAGGCGGCTCTTCTTCAGGGGCTCCAGCGACAGGAAGCGGTCCAGGTAGTTCATGGCCAGCGGGAAGACCTCCTCCTCGCACTTCTGCTCCTCGCAGACCTGCGGGGGGCACCGCGCCGTGACGCCCCCCGCCATGCGCCCCCGGCCCGCGCGTCCCCGGCGCCCACCCGGCCCGAAACTGAAAGGGAAAGTCCGCGGGCGGGGCGCGCAGGGCGGGCGGGGCGCGCAGGGCGGGCGGCGGCGCGGGACCCCGGCCACGCTGCAGGCGCGGGGTGCAGGCGGGGGTCCCCCACGGGCGCGGCGGGGTCCCCGGGGGCTGGGCGCCGCGCTCGCCGCCCGGGGAGACAAAGGTAGCGAGCGTCCCAGGCCGCCGCGCCAATTTCCCCAGACGTCATCTTTTCAAAAAATATTTAAAAATATTTAAAAAATAACTGGGCGCCCCAAAACCCCCTGAAAACGACCCTCGGACGGCCCTTGACCCAGGCCGGGGGTCGGGAGCTGGTTGCGGACTCCGGGGAGAGCCCCAGGAATTCAAACTCCGGGGGCCCCCTGCCCCCCGCCGCTTCCCTCTCGCAAGGGCACCACGCCGCACTTTCGGAAATTATTAAAAAATACTTTCGGGGCTCCGAGGTCCACGCCGAGGGCCTGAAAATGTGCCTGGGACCCCCGGCTCGCCCCGGGAGGGTTCCCCCCAGCGGAGACCCGCGCAGACGGGGGTCAGTCCCCGGCGTCCGGGGGCCACGCGACCTTTCTGCCCCGCGTGCTCTCCGGCCCGGGCTACGCGCACCGGGCGCCGCGGGGCCCGCCGCGCGAACAAAGGGCCCCTCCTCGAGTGGGGTCCCCCCCAAAAACAGCCCCTGCGCCCCTCCCGTTGGCTCCCCGCGCGCACGTTCCTGCGCCCCTCCCCGCCCCCACTGTCCCCAATTATTAATAAACACTTTTGCTTTGCAATAAAAGAGCAAAGATGGCGCATAATACTGGCACGAGCGGCCCGTGCATACGTGTCCACGGATATTAATTTAAAAATCAAATCGGCGCCCCCTCCCCCCGGAGCTGGCGGGTCGGGGCCGCGGCGGCCGGGACAGGAGGCGCAGCGGGGCCGGGACGCCGGCGGGGGCCACCAAGGGCGCCCAGCCTGCACCCTCGCACCCACGCGGGCGCCCCTGGCACCCTTTTCCCTCGAAAGCACCTTTTTCTCCCTACCGCCCCCCCCCCAGGAAAGGGACTTTCTAAGGCCCCAACCCCCACGCCTTCCTGTTTTAAGAAAAATACCCGCAATATCTTATTTATTTTGCAAACACGGGTTCCTAGCAACACCCCGACAAACTTCAAGGACGGGAGGGGAGCTAGGGGGGCAAAGAGACTTGGGGTCTGGCCGCACGTCGCAGGCAAGAGGTAAGAGGGCCGCGCACCTCCAGCATCCAGGTGGCCACGATCTTCCGCATGGACGGCACGATCTCCCTCTGCACACACTTGAAGTAGGACACGGAGGGCGCGCAGCTCTCCTCCGCCTTGAGCATGGCCCGCAGCACCCGGTCGTTGATGAGATTGTTGTCTCGGTGCGCACGGCGGATGGCCTCCACCTCGCAGCACAGGAGCTGGTGTTCCATGGCCGGGGTTGCGCGGGGGGCGACTGGCGAGGGCTGTGCGTGCGGCGGGGTCCGCGCTCGGCTCAGGCTGCGGCTGCCCGGGGCTTCCTGGCTGGAGCGCGCGGACGGTGCTGCTCGCTGCTCCTGCGCCGACAGCCCTCTGGAGGCTCCAGGACTTTGCAACTTTAACTCCCCTGTAGCCCGTGTGACGTTACTGTTGTTAAGCGGAGATCAAAGCCGGGCAGAGAATGGGACTGGGGGAGGGACGGGGGCGGGCGCAGGGGGAGGGGGACGGCGAGGGGCCGAGCCCAAACCCCAGCCCGGAGGCGCCGCGCCCGTCCCGCCGCGGAGTGGCCCCCGAAGTTCGGTTTTCATAGAAATGCAAATCGCCCCCGCGGCGGCCTTTCTCCTCGCCCGGGGAAGCGAGGTGCAGGGGGGGCCCCCGTCCTCCCTGAGTGGGACCCCCGGGATTCAGGGGGTGGGGGGTGAAGGTGGCGGTGGGGAGGTCCACAAGGCGGGATGGCCAGCCACACGCAGTCGGGGAGGCCACGTGGATGGGGGGACTCTGGGGCGCAGCGACACCCTATTTCCAAGCCGGGAGAATGGGCGCATTGCGGAGGACGCCACGAGGGCACCCACGCGCGGGGACGGGGCCAGAGGGCCTCGGGGTCTGCATCGTCTTTTATTTTCGTGAACACGTGTAAATTTTAGCAGTTAGCATGCGGGGGTGGGGGGGACACGGGGCAGGGGACGCACGGGGTGCAGGCTTCGTCCCCGCGCGCAGGGGCGTCGCCGAGAGTACCCACGGGGGCAGCTCTAGATATTACAGCGATTTTAGCCCACCATGTGCTCGCTCAAAAAATAAAATAAAATAAATGCCCGAAAATTCCAGCAACAGCCCAAGATGGTGGCCACATTTCCTTCACCTCGCCCTCCTCGCCTGGGGGCTCAGCGAGCAGGCTCCCCACCTTGGGCCAGCCGTCCTAGCCAGGGCCCCCCCAAGCTCCCCCTCCCCCGGCTTGCCATCCAACCGCGAGAAACACACCTTTGAATGGAAGGTCTTTGTCTTGACTTTTTTTTTTTTTTTTTTTAGTAAAAAATTAAATTTCTGGAAATATTAGTCGCCTGTCTGGGGCAAGACCACCGGAAACTTTCCACCGGTTTCGTTGGGGGGTGCGGGCGTCCCTTCACCTTGAGACTTTGCCCTGGGGCTGCATTTGTGAACGTGATGGGGGGCTGCCTAAAATTAGAACAAGTAGAATTTGAACAAATGGGTGTCGCGATCTGAGGATTTTTAACAAAAACCTGCACATGTTCGAGGTTATAGGAGAGGGTCCCCAATATTCTCGCAAACTTAAGAGATACAATAATTTTAAAAAAAATTAAAACTTTCTGCCTCTTTGGAACTTTTAAAAAATAAAATATTTTACCCAGCCTTAACTTTTTTTTCTTGTTTTTTTTTTTTTTAATATCTTCCCCGAATTAAGAAAACTGTTCATTTACTTCCCCCCTGAATAGTTTCGTGTCCTCAAACCACCGTATTCCCTGATAGTAAAGGCTCAAAAGAAAACTGATGGAAAAGCCCTCTCTCCCTCGCGAGGGTGCACCTTTGCAGGATGAGACCCCCCCACCCGCTTTCAGGGTCCATTCCTTTGGCGTCCCCTCCCCCGCCGGAATTAGGGTTCCTCATACTCCGGGTCTCAGAGGGCGATGACCCCCAGCCCGCGGCTGGGAGGCAGTGTCCCCTCCCGGGCGCCCACGCTCACGCTGGCCGCGGGCACCGCACAGCCTGGGAGCACCAGCCCGCGCACGAGGGCGGCCCGGCTGCCTTTTCATTCATAAAATCTGGACCGGACGGCTGCCCGGATGATTTATGGGGCTGCGCGTTATCTCCGGCGACGCCCGTCCCTGGGGGTGAGGGGCCCGAGCCCGCGTGCCCCCGGCCCAATTCCAGGCGCGCGGGCAGGGGCAGTGGGGCATAAAGGGGCTCGCCCACTCGGGCGACCAGAGCTCCGGGTCCCGGAGGGAGCGTCCCCCACCGCGGGAAAGACGGAGGAAACTGGAATTAGCATTAGCCAATGGGCGCGCAGCGCTGTTACTAGGCGGACCGGGCAGATCTCGACAAGGAACTTCGTTGATTTCCAAGCTCAGGGACAGGCGCAAAAGTGCAAGCCCCGCCGGCGAGCGTGAAGAGCCGTCCAGGAACGCTGGAATTTGGGGCCCGCCGGGGAGCGCCAGCAGCCCAGCCCCCACGGCGGGCACCCTGCAAGGCGAGCACCCCAGCGCCTGCGGGGGCCACTAGCTCCAGGTCCCCGAGGACCATCGCTTTCAAGAAGTGCAAAAGAACCGCTTTGATTTTGATTTTCTATTTAAAGAGGAAAAAAAAAAAAAAAAAAAGCAACTTCACAAAACTTTTCTGTTGAGATTTTAACTTTGCAGTGTCTTTTTCAAAACCCACCACGAAGCAGGAACTGCGAATTCCGGGCTCATTTAAAGTGCTCTGCGCGCATTTCTTGGTGGTGACCATTTGGAGACAAAGGGCCGGGGGCCCAACCCAGAGGGGGGCCACGTGGGTTAGAGAGAAAATCGCAAAGTAACTTAAATCGCTTTCCAGCTTCTCTCCCTCTTTGGCCCCCCGCTACGGCGACTGCGGCCCGGCAGAGGGTCGCGGGGAGAGGGCGAATTCCGCCGCAGGCGCGTGTTTGCCCCGGTCCCTGGCTGTGGGAACCTTCATTCAAGGCGGGGGAAGGGAGCGCGCTCATTCAGGAACCCGCGCCGGGCAGACCCCTGCACCCAGCGCGGCTGCGCGCCGTCCAGCCCGGGACTTTGGGGAGGGGTGCGGGGCCCCGCGCCGACCTTCCCCCGGCCTGGACCTCCTGCATCCGCCCCTCCCCACCCAGGAGGAGCCGGGCGGGGAGCGGGCGCGCCCAGGTGGGGTCACCTGGAGCCGCATACCTGCCGGCAACTTGAAAAGACTTGGCCTCGGCTCTGCAAGTTTGCCTTTGCTAAGCCCTTAAGTCGCCCTGGAAAACGCTTCCGAGAGCCCGCCTGGGGTTCCGGGGGCGCTCGGGCTCTCCTTTCCCCCACGCCCTGCTTTTGGGGCGCGCATGGCGACCCACGTGCTGCGGCTGTTGCGCCCGGGCCAGGAGGCGCCGATTCCCGCTGCACCAAAGCCGCGGGCGCGCAGGGGCGAACCCCCTCCCGGATGCCTGCCCGGGACAGCCACGCGTGGGAACACGGGCGGCCGCACCCCCCGCCCTCCGCAGCGGACGTGCGTTTCCCACTCCCATCAGTTCATTTCGGCGGCACAGACTGCCCCGCACCCCGGGAAGGGACACCCCTCCCCCAGCTGAAGGCGGGGTGCAAGCACAAGTTACAAAGCAAACGCAACAGGTGGGGTGGGGGTCCCCGCCCCGGGGATACAGCTGGGATACCGGGAGTTGAAAGTGCACGTAGCTTTTTTTTTGGGGGGGGGGAGCAAAGATTCCAACTGCTGGATCCTGCCCCTCAAAACGCATCGCCCCGTGCCCTGGGCAATAGGAACCCCCAAATCCATTAGGAATGAGTCGGCCTTCCACTTCGGGTCTCAGGCTGGTGTCAGACCGAGTGGTGGGGAGCAGGCGCCCAGATGGGGACGAAAATTTACTCCAACCGAGGCAAAAGAAGTGGGGCGTGGGGGGGCAAAGAAATCCGGCGGGGGTGGGGCGCCGGCCTCCAGGCCCTGTCCGGCCCAGACTCAGTGGTCACGCAGGACCGCGGCCCGCCGGAGGCTGAGCGGACTCTCGCGCCCGACGAGGGCGCAGGGCGCAGCTGCTAGGCCCCGGAGACCCCCGTGCGCGCCCTGGACCATGGGGCTGGCCACTCGAGCCCCCCACCTCCGCTTCCGGAGGACTTCGGGGAGGACCCCGCGTCCCTGCACCTCCGCAGCCCGCTTCCTGCAAAGCCCGAGCGCGTCCCACCCTTCGCCCAGGCCTGGGGGTGGCGGCGGGGGTCTTTATTATGGGGCGCCTCGGAGTTCTGGGTCTGCAGACCCTGGCCGAGGAGAAGGCGGACAGGGTGGCCTTTTTCCAGCCTAGAGGAGCGGGGTCGCCGATCTAGCACCCTGCACCCCTACCCGGGGGTCTCCAGGGCCCGCGCCACCGGGGCTGGTGGCAGGGGCGCGCTGAGACCCCCGGCAGAGTGCTGGAGCCCCCGATCCCCGCCGGGGAGGTGGCACCGGGCCCCCCTGGTCCCCGCGAAGCCCGGGGGACCCGGCCAGCACGCGGCCGGGGGAGGGGAGGCAGGCGGGGCGCGCGCCGCGGGACCCTGGGCTCTGGCTGGGCGCCGCGCGAGGCCGCGCCGCGCATTCCGCGCATTCCCGCCGAGCCTCGGTTCCGCCGCCACGTGGTTGCTCTGCGCGCCGCGCTTACCGTAAAGACTAGAGATGGCGCGCGCGGGGCCTGCGGCATGGGGCCAGGCGGTCCCGCAGCAGCGGGGAACCCGCAGGCTCGGGCATCTAGGCAGGGGCTGCTCTTTTAGGTAACTAGGAGAGCTGTACTGTGGGGTGATATCACGTTCTTCTCTAAAGAAAGAGGGTGTCCAGGCCCACGGGTGTGGGTTATTAGGGTGACTGTCCATTCAAGGAACCGGACCGGTGACCGGTATGCTTTGCGGGAGTGGGGGAGGGGAGACCCTGGAAGGTGCTCAGGAAATAGGTCATAAACTGACTATAACTATTATTTTGTAATTCCAAAAGGTCTTTTTTCTCTCAGGGTCAGTGTAAGATAAAAATTCAGGGCAATGCCAGGCATTGGTGGTGCACGCCTTTTATCCCGGTACTTGGGGA
The DNA here is from genome assembly GCA_004027655.1 of Graphiurus murinus. NCBI lineage: Eukaryota > Metazoa > Chordata > Mammalia > Rodentia > Gliridae > Graphiurus > Graphiurus murinus. The sequence goes on from PVLC010036539.1 coordinate 15,697, forward strand.
GACGGAGGCAGGAGGATTGCAGATTGGAGACCAGCCTCAGCAACTTCTCCAGAGCCTCTACAACTTCGACCCTGATTCAAAATAAAAAGGGCTGGGGATGTGGCTTGGAAGTAGAAAATCCTTGGGTTCAATCCACCATACCAAAAAAAAAAAAA
>PVLC010036540.1:0-15711 GCA_004027655.1 Graphiurus murinus
ACATAGATACACATGCGTTGGTCTGATAGTTTGGTTTCCATTCTTTTGGGTAGATACCCAGAAGTGGTATTGCTGGATCATATGGTAGGTTCATTCCCATTCGTCTGAGGATCCTCCATACTGTTTTCCAAAGTGGTTGCACTAGTTTGCAGTCCCACCAACAATGTATTAGAGTTCCCACTTCTCCACATCCTCGCCAACAGTTGTTGTTTCTCAACAAGGCCTCCAAAGCACAAGCAACTCAAAGAAAGATCAATACATGAGATTGCATTAAACTGAAGAGCTTCTGTGCAGCAAAGGAAACTATCAAGAACCTCAACAGAGAGCCCACAGAGTGGGAGAAGATTTTTGCCAGTTACTCCACAGATAGAGGTCTAATATCTAGGATATACAAAGAACTCAAGAAAATCACAGCCAAGAAAACAAATAACCCAATTAAAAAATGGGCAAAGGATCTAAATAGACACTTCACAAAAGAAGAAATACAAAAGTCCAATAAATGTATGAGGAAATGTTCCACATCATTAGCAATCAGAGAGATGCAAATCAAAACCACCTTGAGATTTTACCTAACCCCAATCAGAATGGCAATCATCAAAAATACGAGCTTTGTCAATTAAACATTACCTGTAACACAATGCTTAGCACGTAATAGGTTCCCTATTTAGGATGTTACAATGGAGATGAGTTTAACATTTGTTGAGCGGGGACACTGACCGCTCAGACAGGTTAAGTAACTTGCTCAAGGTCAGACAGCCTCAGCAAGCAGTAAGACTTTCATTAACCTAGCGAGACCCTGTTTCAAATTAAAAATAAAAAATAGAGCTGGGGGTGTAGTTCAGAGGCAGAATGTCCCTGGGTTCAATCCCCATTACCAAAAAATAAAATAGTTCATTTTTTTTCTTGTATTTAAAAGTAATTTCAAGCTGGGCGTGGTGGCACACTTGTAATCCCAGCATTTGGGAGGCTGAGACAAGAGGATCCAGGTTCGAGGCCAGCCTCAGCTAACTAGTGAGGCACTCCGCAATTTAGTGAGACCCTGTTTCAAAATAAAGAATACAAAATAGGACTGGGGGTGTAGCTTGGAGGTAGAAAGCCCCTGGGTTCTATCCCCAGTACTACAAAATAAATAAATAAATAAGTAAATAATAAAAAGGACTGGGAATATAGTTCAGGGGTAGAGTGCCCCTGAGTTCAATCCTCAATACCACATACATACATGAAGAAAAAAATGTTTATCAGCTTATGATATAGCACCACATGAAGATATTATGCTAGCTGGGCTTGGTGGCACATGCCTGTAATCAAAGTACTTGGGAGGCTGAGACAGGAAGTTCACAGGTTCGAAACCAGTTTCAGCAATGTGGTGAGAGCTTCAGCAAGTTATTTCAAGAAATATATGTAAAGCCAGGCGTGGTGGAACATGCTTGTAATTCCAGTACTTGGGAGGCTAAGACAGGAGGATCGCAGGTTCTCAGCCAGCCTCGGCTATTTAGTGAGGCCTTCCGCAACTTAGCGAGACCCTGTTTCCAAACAAAGAATAAAAAATAGGGCTGGGGGTATAGCTCGAAGATAGAATGCCCCTGGATTCAATCCCTAGTACCAAAACAATAATAGCAATAATAATAATAATAATAACTATTATTATTATTTCTATACTTTGGCCTTTTGGTGATTTCTCCTTGGAAATGCATAGTATTTTAAAATAGAAAGGTCTAAAGGCAGAAATAAAACCAAAAAATTCTAAACTTTGATATTGATATACTTTTCCCATCACTGCAATCATGTACGAAAAAGAGTAAAAGATCCCTATGATACAGGAAGTATTTCTGATTAAAAACCACGTGATAGCCAGGTGTTGTGATGCACACCTGTAATTCCAGTACTTGAGAATCTGAGACAGAAGGATCACAGGATCAAGGACAGCCTCAGCAATGTAGCAAGACTCTCAGCAACCTAGGAAGTCTCTGTTCCAGAAAAGTCCCTGTTCCAAAACACACACACACACACACACACACACACACACACACACACACACACACAGGGCTGGGGTGGAGCTCAGAGATACAATTCCCCTGGGCTCAATCCCTAGCACCAAAACAAAACAAAATAACAAACACAATGTGATTAAATCTTAGTTAATTTTTTAAGTCCAGATTTTTAAGTAAGGTGGGTGTTCAGTGTCACTGATTCCATTTTGGGTTAAATAATAACAGCAACAGCAGCGGTTTATTGAGCATTATGTGCCAATCAAGTATATGTGAATACTAGATACTTTGTTACATATCATCCTCACCCCAGTTCTGCAAGGTGAAGAAACTCAGCTTCACAGGGGTTAAATAACTTGCTGTAAAAATTATGTATTTAAACTTGCTTTGATTTAAGCCACTGTTATTCCAACCTCCATATTACTAGTAATCAATTATATACAATTACACATATACATATATATCAGAAATAATTTATTTTACATATGTAACAAATTATATATTTATTTCATACTTCAATCCACCATACCTGGCTGGATGGAACCCATGGGCATTCTACCTCTGAGCTACATCACAGCCCTTTTTGTTTTTTATTTTGAAACAGGGTCTCCCTAAATTGCTGAGGGCCTTGCTATGTTGCTGAGACTGACCTCAAACCTGAGATCCTCCTGTCTCAACCTTCCAAGGACTGGAATTACAGACATGTGCCACCATGCCTGGCAGGAATTATTTTATACATTAGATATATGTATACATATACACAAACATCTACATAAAAGACAGTTCCAAAGCTTCCCAGAATGAGTACTTCAAAGGCTGAGACATTCTCTTTTGGATGCACAAAGTCCTTAGTGTTTTCACAGAAGTCTGACTCATTGCCTATTAGGGTTTCTTGAGTATGTCTGGCACATGTTAGGCATTTCATAAATGTTCACTCAGTGAACGAATAAAATGTCACGTGGAGAGCTCATGTGGGGCTTGGGGGAGGTGTGTGGTGTGAGGCACAGTCGAGGGTACTTGATTAAGAAATACCAGTTTAAAAATACACTAAGCATAAAGATAGCACAAAGAACTTCTTTCTTCAGTTACAGAGGAAAACTTCCTACATGGAGGACAATAAAATATAAAAGTTGATATTCTCTGGAAAGTGGGCATTTCCTGCTTGCCAAAATTTCTGCCATGTAGCCCTGGTTCCACTTGAAGAGTTGCCCTCTCTTCTCCTTTGTTTTTGGTGGAGATAGAACCCAGGGATGTTCTACCTCTAAGATACATCCCCAGCCCTTTTGCTGTTTTTCATTTTGAAATAGGGTCTTGCTAAGTTTTCACATGCTGGCCTCAAACCTGGGATCCTCCTGCTTCCGCCTCCCAAGTACTGGGATTACAGGCATGCACCACCAGGTGGGGAACCTTTGGATTGATCCCAGGGGCATTCTACCTCTGAGCCACACCCAGACCTTTTTTTTTTATTATTATTATTGAAATGATCTCGCTAAGTTGCTAAGGCTGGCTTCTAACCTAAAATCCTCCTGTCTCAGCCTCCTAAGTTCTGGGGTTACAGGTGTGCATCACCACACCTGTTTTCCACTTCTTGATAATGGAATCATTTCTATGGAAGGGAATAGATTTTGCAGTCAAGATTCAGTAAGGCCCTTGATCTATTTCTTCATAGACAACTAGTTTCATTTCAAATGACATAGACTGCATACTTGGAAACTTCTGCAACCTAGGAGAAATATAATTGCTGAATATATTAACGTATCTTTTTAGGCATAAATAAAACATACAAAGTGGAAAATTTCTAAGTTCATGCTTACCATTTTATTTTGAAATAAATTTCAAAAACAGGGCATTTAAAATTATTTGGAAGCAAATAAAATTAAATGCACTAATTCATGTGCTGCATGAGCACTGGTCTCCAAAATCTATGGCATTATTTTCACATAAATGAGAGTGGACATTATTTATATCCTCAATTTATATCCTTGAATCCTGAATACAGATTGTAAATTATAATACAGATCCTTAAATTATTATTATATTTTGTGTGTATGTGTGTGTGGTACTGGGTATTGAACTCAGGGGCATTCAACCTCTGAACTGCATCCCCAGCCCTATTTTTAAGTTTTATTTTGAAACAGGGTCTCTCACTAGATCCTTAAATTATAGTACAAATCAAATGTCTCATATTCAAAAAGCCTGGAACTAGAAGGGTTTCAAACTTCATATTTTTCTGGATTGGGGAGTTTTTACTTACACCTATGAGATTTCTTGGGGATGGGGTCCAAGTCTAAACACGAAATTCAGTTATGTTAAATTGCACACCTTATGCACATAGCCTGCAGGTAATTTTATACAGTAGTTCTTAGTGCCCCTGTGTTTTGGCTGTGACTTGTCACAGGCAGCCCGGTGTGGATTTTTTTACTTGTGCAATTGTGTTGGCATTCAAAATGTTTCAGATTTTGGAGCAATTCAGATTTCAGATTTTCAGATTAGGGTTGTCCGACTTGTACAAATGTTATTGTTTTTAAGAAATGTATCATATGGCACAATGAAAAAAAACAATAATAGGCCGGGCATGGTGGTGCACGCTTGTAATCCCAGCATTTGGGAGGCTGAGGAGGATCCGAGTTCGCAGCCAGCCTAAGCTACCTAGTGAGGCACTCCGCAACTTAGTGAGACCCTGTTTCAAAATAAAGAATAAAAAATAGGACTGGGGGTATAGCTCGGAGGTAGAATGCCCCTGAGTTCAATCTCCAGCACCGAAAAAAAAAAAAAAGAAAAAGAAAAAGAAAAGCATGTCTCAGAGACATACACTTATATGAGATCACTAGGAAGGAATACAAATCATCGCAATAATCTATTAACGACATCCAGCACCCTCCGTAGGCCTCGCAGCCATTATTTGGAAAGCTGTGGAGGATCTGAGTCTGGGGTGTGAATGGCTCATGTCCTCGAGGGTCAACAGGGGAGCCACACAAGCTTGGGGCCTTCTTGGTGCCAGACTTTTCACAAGTTCTTTGTAGAATTACTGTTGACCTTGCCAAAGCCGTAGGATAGTTGTTAGGGTACACTCAGGAAGCATATCAGAAGTGATATGCATATTTATTCATTTATTTATTTAGTGTGGTACCAGGGATTGAACACAAGGTCTCACTTAGTGAGACCTGTTTCAAAATAAAGAATAAAAATAGGATTGGGGGTGTAGCCCAGAGGTAGAATGCTCCTGGGTTCAATCCCCAGTACTGCAAAAAAAAAAAAAAAAAAAAAAGCACTTTCATTTCCCCATCTCCCCATAATGGCATAAGGAGACAATTCATTCAAGTCTAACTTAAGAAAAATACAAATGACTCCTAAATGTATGTAGTGGTGTCCTGAAAGCTCTGAGATACTCCTAAGAGCATATGGCAAACTGAATTGGGAATGCATGATATAATTAGATTAAAAATAAAGAACACCCTAAGTATTTTATTTTTCGGGGTGCTATTGTGAGTGGAATTGTTTTCTGGATTTCTTTTTCAGTGGATTTATGGTTGGCATACAGGAAAGCTTCTGATTTTTTAAGATTGATTTTGTATCCAGACACTTTGCTGAATTTGTTGATCAGTTCTATGAGTTTTTTGGTAGAGTTTATTGGGTCTTCTAAGTATAATATCATGTCATCTGCAAAAAGGGATAGTTTTAGTTCTTCTTTCCCTATCTTTACCCCTTTAATTTCCTTCTCTTGCCTTATTGCTCTGGCCAGAGTCTCAAGTACTATATTGAACAGAAGAGGTGATAATGGACATCCTTGCCTTGTTCCTATTTTTAGTGGGAACTCTTACAGGTTCTCTCCATTTAATATGATATTGGCCGTGGGCTTATTGTATATTGCCTTTATGATGTTGAGGTATGTTCCTTCTATTCCGATTCTCTGAAGTGCTCTTAGCATGAATGGATGTTGGATCTTATCAAATGCTATTTCAGCATCAATTGAGATAATCATGTGATTTTTGTCTTTGATTCTGTTTATGTGGTGAATTACATGGATTGTTTTTCTTATGTTGAACCAGCCTTGCATCCCTGGGATGAACCCGACTTGGTCATGGTGTATAATTTCCTTGATGTGGTTTTGAATGCGCATTGCTAGTATCTTGTTTAGCAGTTTTGCATCTAAGTTCATCAATGATATAGGCCTATAGTTTTCTTTTCTTGAGCTGTCTTTATTTGGCTTTGGTATTAATGTGATGTTGGCTTCATAGAATGTGTTTGGGAGGGTCTCGTTTCTTTCTATTTCACAGAATAGCTTGAGGAGTATTGGGATTAGCTCTTCTATAAATGCTTTATAAAATTCACTTGGAAGCTGGGCGTGGTGGCGCACGCTTGTAATCCCAGCATTTGGGAGGCTGAGACCAGAGGATCCAGGTTCGCAGCCAGCCTCAGCTACCTAGCGAGGCCCTCTGCAACTTAGTGAGACCCAGTTTCAAAATAAATAATAAAAAAATAGGGCTGGGGGTGTAGCTTGGAGGTAGAATGCCCCTGAGTTCAATCCCCAGTACCGAAAAAAAAAAAAAAATTCACTTGGAAAACCATCTGGCCCTGGGCTTTTGTTTGGTGGTAAACTCTTTATTGCTGTTTCTATCTCTTTGATTGTTATTGGATGATTTAAGTTTTCAATATCATCTTGACTCAATTTAGGAAGGTTGTATGTGTCTAGAAATTTGTCAATTTCTTCTAGATTTTCCATTTTGTTGGAGTATAGGTTTTCAAAATAGTTTCTGACTATCAGAATGGCAATCATAAAAAACACGAACAACAACAAATGCTGGCAAGGATGTGGAGAAGTGGGAACTCTAATACAGTGTTGGTGGGACTGCAAACTAGTGCAACCACTTTGGAAAACAGTATGGAGGATCCTCAGATGTATGTGAATGAACCTACCATATAATCCAGCAATACCATTTCTGGGTATCTACCCAAAAGAATGTAAACCAAACTATCAGGCCGACGTATGTGTAGCTATGTTTATAGCTGCACAATTCACAATAGCCAAACTATGGAAGCAGCCAAGATGTCCATTGACAGATGAATGGATTATAAAACTATGGGATATGTACACAATGGAATTTTACTCAGCTGTAAAGAAGAACAAAATCATGTTATTTGCAGGGAAATGGAGGCAACTGGAAAACATTATGTTAAGTGAGATTAGCAAAGTGAGATTTACAAAGAGTAAAGAACCATATGTTCTGTAAGGTCTAGGAAAGACCCCTCCTCAGGTCTCAGCACTCACCCCAATTAATCACGAGAGTCATCACTTGACACAATTAGCAAGAGGTGTTTTATTTAACTAGCGCACTAGGGCCCCCCTCATATCCCAAAACAGGGACAGAGGAGAAGGGCCCTGAGCTACAGTAAGCAGGGTTTTTAAAGGGGAAAATGGCAGGGGAATTCTAAGGGTGGAAAGTTACAAGTTGGGAGGGGTAAGAGGGGTAAGTATTTTAAGACATAAGACATAAGCATTTTGAGATATACACTGGTCATAACAATTTTAACAATTTAAAAACATTTTGAACAGTCAGAGTCACAGTGCTCCGAAAGGCCAGATAAGTACAGAGCAGACATTTGCAAACCTATGGCTAACATTCCATTTTCAGATGTTTACTTAATGTTTTATCATTGTCAGAGAGCTTAAGGGGGGTTTGGACTCTTCTGAAATCCAAGGGGGACCTGGGCTTCTGCATTCTAGTAGTATTTTAATTTTTCTTTTTTTTTTTTTTTTTTTTGCGATACTGGGGATTGAACTCAGGGGCATTCTACCTCCGAGCTATACCCCCAGCCCCTATTTTTTATTCTTTATTTTGAAACCGGGTCTCATTAAGTTGCGGAGTGCCTCACTAGGTAGCTGAGGCTTGCCACGAACCGGGATCCTCCGGTCTCAGCCTCCCGAATGCTGGGATTATAAGCATGCGCCATCATGCCCGGCTCGTATTTTAATTTTTCTATCCTTACAGTTCTCCCTAATATGTGGATGCTAGGGAGAAGATGGGGCATAAGAGGGTCTCCAGATGAAAAAGGAGAAACCCTCGAAAGCAAAGAAGTTGATTTAACTGAAGGGGTTGGACGGGGGGGGGGGGGGCACACTAATGTATATCAAGGTCACTCACTAAACTGAACTTGAGAGGGAGGGAGGGCAAGGGAGCGAGGTGGGAATTTGGGGAAGGGGTCAAATGAGAATTGAGAGCACATATATCGTTATCAACTTGTACCTAACAAAGATGTATGCTTACAACGTATGAATAAAAATAAAAATAAAAAAATAAAGAACACTATGCTATTTTAATTATTTATTGCTCAATGAGAATTTCACATTTTCTCTCATGCTTCAAAGAAGTAAATATAGATTTAGCTTTTTTTTTTTTTTTTTTTTTTTTGCGGTACTGGGGATTGAACCCAGGGGTATTCTACCTCTGAGCTACACCCCCAGTCCTATTTTATTCTTTATTTTGAAACAGGGTCTCATGAAGTTGGGGATGGCCTCGCTAAGTACTGAGGCTGGCCGTGAACCTGAGATCCTCCTGTCTCACCCTCCCAAGTACTGGGAATGTGTGCCACCACACCTAGCTAACATGTTTTAAAACTGAAATCATCACTTTGGCAGATGTTTTCATTTGAGTGCAATGTTGACCTTCTTGTGCATACAAATACTTCTTTTTGCAAGTAACTCAGGTTGTTAAAACTACTCAGAAGAAGGTTGGAGGTGAGCTCTTCCTTGAGCTGAGGATTATGCTGGTGAAGAGCTGGACCTCACCATTCTCCATGAGCCGCCACAGATACCTGGGATGCTTCTTCCCATGCTCAAAACAACCACAACGGCATGGGATTACATTACAAAATTCTCTGCTATCTAAACTTCACCAAACCTTTGAAGCATATAATTCCTTGCTATACTCTATTTGCACATAAGGAATTTGCATTATATACTAACATAGTCTAAAGTTCCATTTTTATAGTTTCAAGTGTCAATATTGGGCATTTTTCACATAATTCAACATAGGAAGTGGATTCATACGCACATGTTTGGATGTGTACGGATTAACTGTATCCTGATATCAAATGTGTTTATTCAAAACTAGCAAAATAACAGCACCTGTGACTTACAAGAATGTGGTTTCAATGACCGAGAAAAAAAAAAAAAAAAAAGTAGTTTTAAATGACTCAATTCCACTGGCATTATAGAAAAAACTTGCATTTTTAAGAATAAATCTGAAAGGTGGAGAGAGGTCTAAATTACATCAGCTTTTTTTTTCAATTTGAAATACTATTAAGAATTCCTTAGAGTGCTAATATGTTACCATAAACACAAAAGCACAATGATATTTACTTTAGAACATTGCTTTCTAAATGTGGCCCAATCATATAAAACAGTATGAAAGATAAAATATTTTCTTTAGCAAGATTCATGTAAGTGAAAATCACAGAACTTGTGTATCTTGGCATTTAACATTTGGTCACTTTCATTTCGTGTGTGTGTGTGTGTGTGTGTGTGTGTGTGTGTGTGTGTGTGTGTATACTGGAGATTGAAGTTAGAGGCATTCTACCTTCAAGATACACTCCTAGCCTGATTTTTTTTATTTCTTATTCAGAAACAGGGTCTCGCTAGGTTGATGAGTCTCATTACTTGCTGAGGCTATCTTTAAACCTATGATCCTCCTGCCTCAGTCTCCCAAGTGCAGGGACTACAGGAGTGCCTGACCACACCCGCCTGGTCACTTTCATTTCTTTCCTTTTTTTATTCTGTTCTTTTTGATCGAGGTATGTATTGCTTTAAATTTACATCCTTTTAAAAATTTTTTTTAAATTTTGTGGTACTGGGGATTGAATCCAGAAGCATTCTACTTCCGAGCTATACCCCCATCTATTCTTTTTTTGGTTTGTTTTTTATTGTTTTGTCTTAAAATAGGGTCTCACTAAGTTGCTGAGGCTAGTCTCAAACCTGTAATCCTCCTGTCTCAGCCTCCCAAGTACTGAAATAACAGGTGTGCCACCACACCTGGCTTTTATTTTAATGCCCATTTTAGTTAAAATCTTACTTTTTTTTTTGTGGTACTAGGGATTGAGCCCAGGGGCATTCTACTTCAGAACTACACCCCCCCCCCACCCTATTTTAATTTTGAAGCAGGGTCTTGCTAAGTTGATGAGAGTCTCACTACTTGCTGAGGCTGTCCTCAAACCTACCATACTCCTGTCTCAGCCTCCCAAGTTCTGGGATTACAAGAGTGTGCCACCATGCCCACTAAAATTCTACATTACTTTCTTTGGACCAAAATGTGTTGGGAATACAACACTATTAATATAATTAATATAAGATGATATGGCCTTCTTTCTTCTCAGATAATTGGATGACCTTTTGGATTGTTGTTAATTACTCTGCCTTTTACAGTCAGTAGTAGTATATACTCCAAGAAAGAGTACTACACCAAGTAGCAATTGTTGACTTAATATTTTATTCTTCTACCATTTGGCACATTTATCTTGATCTTTGAAAATCACCTTACTAACACAAATCAAGCGTTTAAATGTGGTATCGATTTAATTAGAATACAGTCCTGGAAAGATATGATAGTTCTTAGAATTCTAGATACAGGACTCAGTTATGGAAAAATTGCTACAGATTTTTTGATAATATGGTCTATAATAATCCCACTGACATTGAGAAAGTAATCAAGAAACATGACTTTTCTTACTATCATCCTCATCCTCATCTCAGTGATACTGCATGAGAGAGAGGGAATGTGAGGTTGTTGTGCAGATATGATGGCAACAGATGGTAGCTACAACTGTTAAAGAGAACTTTCAGCCATTTTGGACCATGTAACCTGTTCATATTAAATCAGATGGAAATCTTTAAAAAGCAACTCACAATTCACATTGCCTAGAGACAAGGAATGAGTCTATATTAAGGATTTTTATCATGAAGGTAAGTCAACATCACAGTCAATACTTCATTTTTAACAAACCAATGATACAGATAATAATGTGTATGTGTGGAGTGCGATGAATTTCAATCCACTCACATCAGTTGAATAAAGGTTATAATAAAGCAATCAGTGTGACTTCTGAGACACATTTATCAAACCCTTGGAGCAATGCATGCAGGTTAGCCCAGGGACATCTGTACTCTATGAATCTCTTTTGGATGGTGGCTAGCTCCTGCCAGGAAGAGAACAAATTGTTTTTAAATGTGCTCCCCCTCCTTTTCATTTTCTAGTCATGAAACAGTAATTACCATGGATTTGCTTCAAAAAATAAAATTCAGCAAACAGTTCAATTGTATTTAAACTTGGAAGAAAATAAAGAAGAAAAACAAAAAGCAATGAATCCAAAAAGGATTTCTATTGGGATTGAACTAGAATAGAATCTTATAAATGGTTTATGCATCCTAACTCTGGGCCAAGTACACCTTCCATAGCCTACAGAAGCACTTTATGTTACTTGCTCTGTTGGTGTTTGGAGAGGTAGAGCTCTTTCCTATTCGGGCTGTCCCATGCATGGTGCACTAAATAACATTTACCATGTCTGACTCCTGGAGCAGTAAGTGTTTATAGTTCCTCCATTTCATTTCTCCTCCACCTTACCCTTCCCTGCCCTGCCCTGGATTTGCAAATCCATCCAGGGAAACCATTAAAACCACTGCTAGTAGAGAACCACCAGGCTAAGGACATAAAGAGAAGTATCTACATAATTTAAGGTTGGAATAATTATTTTTTCAAAGAACAACACTGAGGTCATGAAGCTTACGATGACATTTATTGATAGTTTATTTCTTGACCAATTAAGCCCAAAGTCCCATAGATTCAGTTAGATAGTTGGATCTGAAGTCATTTTACAACATTCTAGGAATGGACATTCTAGGAAAGAGGGACAGAGTTGGGGCTAAGAGAATAGATTGGTCTTACCCCTACTCCTTCCTGGCTATTTATCTTGGGCAACTTGTTTTTCTAAGAAAGGGATAATGATATTCCCCTTATAGGCTTGTTGTGACAGCTTAATGTGCTGGTGCATGTAAACCTGCTTAGCCCAGTTCCTGGAATTCAGTAAGCACCCAAATGTTAGCTATGTTCTCAGTTACACTACTGGCAATGATGCTTGTGGAATACTTCAAACTGACTAGGATTATTTCCAGGGCACAGCCTGTTAGGTAGAATTCCGGGTTTTGAATTTTAGGTGTCCCAGCTACTTCAGTAATAAGCAGCTCCATTGTAAGTGATGAGGGCAGGCAGCTGTCACTAGCCTATGGGGAAAAGAAGTTCAAAGAGAACTCCTCCCTCCTATCACCGAAACAAAGCTGAAAGACCACACGCAGACTTTTTGTGACTCCATTACCTCTCAGAAGATTCCTTTGACAAGGACTTTCTCCTGCATAAAATTGTTATGTGGGAGGGAAGAAGTGCAGTGTAATTATAACCCAGCCTGGGCTCTCTCCACCCTCTAAGGGAAATCCCATCCAGCCCCTGTTCTCTCGGGACAACTCCATCTGAGGTACTGTTTTTATTAAAGAATAATATCTGCAGCAAGAACAGAGCTGACATATTGCTGGCACACCATTTATTACAGAAATAAGATTTCTGAAACAGGAAGGCCTACGCATCAAAGTAATTTTATTCTATTTTCAATATAACTCAAAGAATTCCTTACATTTTATAAAAGATTATTCTTTCTCTGCTTCTTTGGGAAAGGCAAACTTGCTATCTGTACAGGATTGAAAATTAATTTCAATATCTTTTTCCATCTTTATGTTTACAGAATTTACTTTTTCGGTTGTTTTTTTTTTTTTTTTTTTTTTTTTGGTGGTACTGGGGATTGAATTCATGGGCATCCTACCTCCGAGCTATATCCCCAGTCCTATTTTTTATTCTTTATTTTGAAACAGGGTCTCACTAAGTTGCAGAGTGCCTCACTAGGTAGCTGAGGCTGGCTGCGAACCCAGATCCTCCAGTCTCAGCCTCCCAAATGCTGGGATTACAAGCGTGCGCCATCACGCCCGGCTTCAGTTGCTTTTGAAGGCATAGGCCTCATTATAAAATGAGTGCTGTCTCAGGTGAATTACACAGTCCTTCAGATAGTCCAAGTACAAATGGGACAAGAACAATTGAAAAGTAGTACACCACCTAACTGGGATGTACCTTTTGGAGTAAAGAAGCTGACATATGTGCCATGCTATGTGGTTGAAAGAGGAAGCCGGGTCAGAGCACCTTTGTGTATTGTACTGTTCAAGAGGGAAATGACTGGTCAAACACAAACAAGGGACAGTGTGAACTTCAGCTGCAAACAGATCAACTGTGTCAGGTTAGGGAAAGAGTGATTATTTAGAACAAGGTGCAAATACAAAAATTGTATAAATACTATTTTTTTGTTTTAGTATTAGGGATCAAATCCAGGGTTTCTCCACCCCCGAACTATACACCCAGCCCTTTTTTTTTTTTTTTTTTTTTTTTTTTTTTGTGGTACTGGGGATTGAACTCAGGGGCATTTACCTCCAAGCTATACCCCCAGTCCTACTTTTTTATTCTTTATTTTGAAACAGGGTCACACTAAGTTGAGGAGGGCGTCACTAAGTAGCTTAGGCTGGCCTCAAATCCATATCCTCCAGTCTCAGCCTCCCAAGTACTGGGATTACAAGCATGCACCACCATGCCAGGCTTATTATTATTATTTTCAAAAATTTGGAACAGGGTCTAGGTAAGTTGCTGAGTCTGGCCTTGAACCTGCCATCTTCTTGTCTCAGTCTCCCAAGTACTGGAATTACAGGGCACCACCATGCCTGGCTAATACTATTTTATTGTGTTTGAAACTTGCTTTGCAACAAAGGATTTCCAGAAATATTTGGGTTTTCATTGATGTCCATTTTTCTTACATTTTATGTTGTTATAGTTATATGAGTTTGTGTCTTCATGGTCTGAAAAGACTATTTTACATTATCTTGAGAAATCCTGTGTCCCAAAACTAAGTGATTTAGATGTACAGTGATTTAACCTTGGAGTTGGCTTTCCTCATTTTACAAATGAAGTATCTAAAGCCCAGAGAGGTTGCCCACTTCCTCAAGGTCACAATGATCTTGTAGCAGAGACAGGATTACATTCCAGACTGTTAACTGCCTCCAGCACTCTTAGAGCCAATTTCACCCCCTCTGAATCAACACTGCAAAGCAACAATATGACAAACTGGGTAACAAGGCTAAAACTTAATTTATATGCATAAAGCAAAGAGGACTTACATTTTTCTTGGAAATCTAAACATGATATGAGTGTTTATTTTTTGTAGTATTGGGGATTGAACCCAGAGACATGCTACCTCCAAGCTACACTCTCCAGCTCTATTCTTTATTTTTGAAACAGGGTCTCACTAAGTTGTGGAGGACCACACTAAGTAGCTAGGGCTGGCCTTGAACCTGCCATCCTCTTGTCTCAGCCTCTCAAGTACTGAGATTACAAGTGTGTGCCACTATAACCGGCTGATAAAAGTTTATGCGGCAAATAGCAGAAGAAAAATGAATTTGCTTGGCATAAACAATGTTTCAAGTCAATGCTTTAAAACTTCTGTGAAATGCAGGGGCTAAAGGAGTTAATGAAGTAGCAAGACTCACTATTTTTTTAAGTATTACTGCTAATAAGTAGATTCAAATGCTTAAGATTACAAAAGGAGATTTTTGATCTATGTAATGCAGAGCCCATTTCTATTAATGTGGCAGAAACAGCTAAGACATTTGTAGATCGGCTTCAATCCTTGGTGCCTACCTGGCCCTCATTTAACTCCTTGCTGGGAGGAGTTATCGGATTAGCAGCAATAGACATTCAAGGCTTATGCATTCTACCACTCGTTGTATGCTTTGTGATCAATGCCTTTGTTAGTATACGAGCAGATTTACATGGAATAAAACTGCAAGCACTGCCTCGCACAGGGCCTGGTAGTCAATGACGAGTTCGATTTTCTCAGGGCAATATCAACCTAAGACAGGGCTCGTTGAATGACTCATCGAGACCCCATGATGGATAAGATTAAGCACCTGGTAGGAAACGACCTAAGACAGGCACAGTCCTTCGTGCATTTTAAAATAAAAACGGAGGAGTTGTGGGAGCCCAGCTGAGCCCTCTCCTCCCTGGCAGTTGCTATCTGCATTATATGAGTAATTATACCGACTCTCCTGCTATGGCTACATTGGCATCTCGAAGTCTAGAGATTGCTCCTAGGATACGTAGATGAAAAGACCCTCCTACTTCATAGAACGTAAATATATGACTCTAAAGGTTTATGGTTTTATGACTCTAGAAAGTTTGTTTGACTAGGCTATGTTAGGAATGTGGGCTATACGTGCAAAACGAAGAAGTGGTGCTATTTGTGTTCTGACAATGACTGATATGTCGTAAATGTATACATAACCCTGTTGTACTCAAGAAATGTATAAAAAATCTGTGCTGAAAAATAAATAAATAAAAATAGAAATGGGGAGCTATAGTATGAACAATAAACAATTTAAAGAAGACAACCTTTTAACAATAATTTCAATAGTTTATTTTTGTTAATGATAGGAACATTTTCTCTGTAAATTCAAACAATTTTGTAACAGCAAATGATAAGTTAAAGCTAGATCTAGAAAAGTTAAAACACAACATTATCTTGAAATTTCAGGGGAAAAAAGGTGGTTCATTGGACATTACCAATCTTTTTAACCAAACAACGTTGAAAT
>PVLC010036541.1:0-15752 GCA_004027655.1 Graphiurus murinus
CGGTACTGGGGATTGAACTCAGGGGCATTCTACCTCCGAGCTATACCCCCAGCCCTATTTTTTATTCTTTATTTTGAAACCGAGTCTCACTATGTTGCGGAGTGCCTCACTAGGTAGCTGAGGCTGGCCGCGAACCCGGATCCTCCGGTCTCAGCCTCCCGAATGCTGGGATTACAAGCGTGCGCCACCACGCCCGGCTTAATTTTATTTTTTAATTTTTTAATTTTTATTTTTCGGTGGCACTGGGGTTTGAATCCAGGGGCATTCTATCTCTGAGCTACACCCCAGCCCTGTTTTATTTTTTATTTTGCAACGGGGTCTTGCTAGTTAATGAGAGTCACACTACTTGTTGAGGCAGTCCTTGAACCTATAATCCCTCTTGTCTCAGCTTCCCATGTACTAGGATTACAAGTTTGTGCCACTACCCCAGCTTACTCTTTTTTTTTTTTTTTTAAATACTGGGGATTGAACTCAGAGGCATTCTACCGCTAAACTACACCCCAGCCCAATTTTATATCTTATTTGGAAATAGGGTCTCACTAGAGCTTCACTAAGTTGCCAAGATTGGCTGCAAACTTGTGATCCTCCTGTCTCATTTTGTCTCAGTCTTCCAAGTACTGGAATTACAATCATGTGTCACCACACCCGGCTCTGGCTTATTCTTTGTTTTGAACAGGGTCTCACTCAGTTGTGGAGGGCCTCAGGAAGTAGCTGAGGCTGGCTGGGAACCTTCCATCCTCCTGTCTCAGCCTCTCAAGTACTGGGATTACAAGCATGCAGCATCATGTCAGGGTTTATCTTTTGTTTTGAAATAGGGTCTTGCTAGTTTGTTAAGAGTCTAGCTACATTGCTGAGGCTGTCTTTGAACCTAGAATTCTTCTTTATCAGCCTCCCAACTACTGAAATTACAAGTGTGTGTCACCACACCTGGCTTAAAGCTCTTTATTATTATAAAGTTTGTCAGGATCTTCCTAAAATTTAAGTAGCTGGTATATTAATAACATTAATGTATTATTTGAAATTTGTATTGTCTATGACAAGCACACAGGATTACATAATCTATTTACACTATATTATTTTAGTCTTTTCCTAATCCAAAGGGGTAAGTATTCTATAAACGAGGTACTGTAGGCTCAGAGAAGTTCACTTGTTAGGTCATAGTGAGTCGTGCTTTGATCCTTGGTCAGAGTTCTGAGCTAAATTCTCTTAACCATTATGCTGTACCATATCTCAAAATAAGGACTGTCATTATCTAATTCCAGCCTAAATGGCTATTTCTCTTGACTGCTTTTCTCTCCTTCATGTGTGTGTTTGTGTGTGTGTGTTTATTTATTTATTGTTGGTGTATTGTACTAGGGATGGAACCCAGGGGGCGTTCTCCCTCCTAGCTATATCCTCATTCCTATCTTATTCTTTTTTTTTTTTAAAGAGTCTCACTAAGTTGCAGAAGGCCTTCACTAAGTTGCTGAGACTAGCTTCGAACCTGCAATCCTCCTGTCTCAGCCTCTCAAGTACTGGGATTACATGTGTGCACCACCATGCCCGGCGTTTTCTCTTACTTTATTTATTTATTTATTTATTTACTTATTTACTTATTTACTTACTTACTTATTTATTTTTGATATTGGGGATTGAACTCAGGGGCATTCTACCCCCGAACTATACCTCCAGCCCTATTTTTTATTCTTTATTTTGAAACAGGGTCTCACTAAGTTGCAGAGTGCCTCACTAGGTAGCTGAGGCTGGCCGCAAACCCGGATCCTCCAGTCTCAGCCTCCCAAATGCCGGGATTACAAGTGTGCACCACCCCACCCGGCTTCTTACTTTTTTTAGATCATAAAATCATTTCAGTCCTTCTGCATTTCAGAACCCAAGTGAATCTCTTTGAAATACGTACTATGTAAGCTATCTGGAAAGTAAGCTTAAAGATTTCTTCTTTTGTGCAGCTGCCATTTCTGTTAAAAAAGAAATACAAGCTGGCATGGTGGCAATTCTCAGTACCACAAAAAAAAAAAAAAAAAAAAAAAAAAAAAAAAAAAAAAAAAAAAAAAAAAAAAAAAGAATAAACCAAGAGGCTGCTTATAAGAAAAAATAAGTTACTAAAGGATTTGTCGCTTTAGTTAAATAATCAATATTGAGATCTATTGTTCATTATAATTTTGCAAGCTCATTCTAAATTTGATTTAGATTCTTTTAAAGTTAGGCCTTTGAGTGGTAGTTTTTTCATGACTATCCTGAATAAAACAAGTCAGAAGCTCAGCATGATGGTGCACCCTTGTAATCCCAGTACTTGGGAAACTGAGACAGGAGGATCACAGGCTCGCGGCCAGTCCCAGGTACTTGTGAGACCCTCTGCAACTTAGTGAGACCCCATTTCAAACTAAAGAATAAAAATAGAGCTAGGTGTGTAGCTCAGAGGTAGAATGCCCTTGAGTTTAATCCCCAGTACCACAATAAAAGTCAGTTCTCAAGATGATGTAAAACTAACACTACATTAAATTTGATTTTTGTTCCATTTAGCCTCAAGTTGAAGTGTTGTCAGAGGAAGAAGGGGAAGAAGAAGAAGAAGAAGAAGATATCCTCTCTCTGGCGGAAGAAAAATACAGGCCAGCTGCCCTTGAAAAGATGATAGCTTTAGTTGCTCTTTTGGTTGAACAGTCTCGCTCCGAAAGGTGAAATGTTTCAACATTCAAAATGCTTAAAGTGTATTTGTTTTATTTTTTTGTGTGTAATTGTTTATCACTATTAATTCAGTTTTTATTACATAATTCCTTTTAAATAATAACACCACTATTCATCAACTCTTGTGGCTTAAGAATTTTATTCTTTTCTACCAAACTCTTTTTGTCTCTGAGTCATGATAGAAAAAACAGTAAAAAAGCTGGGTGTGGTAGCACACGCTTGTAATGCCAGTATTTGGGAGGCTGAGGCAGGAGAATTACAGGTTCACGGCTAGCTTCAATTTAGGGAGGCCTTCCACAACTTAGTGAGTTCCTATTTCAAAATAAAAGAATAAAATAAGGCTAGGGGTGTAGCTCAGAGGTAGAATACCCCTGGGTTCCATCCCCAGTACCACAGGAAAAAAACCAACAGTAAAAGCTGGGCATGATGGAAGACGCCTGTAATCCCAATATTTTGGAGGCTGAGACAGGAGGATTGCAGATTCTTGGCCAGTCTTAGTAATTTAGTGAGCTCTCTAGCAGCTTAGTGAGACTTTGTTTCAAAATAAAAAATAAAATAGGGCTGGGGATGTATGTTGCAGGCAGAATGACTGTAGGTTCAATCCCTAATACCGAAAAAAAAGAAAAAACAGTAAAAATACCCAGCAATATTATACATGCATTCATTCTAGTTTTCATTATTTGTCCCAAAATACAGAAAAATACATGTAGAGAACTATTAAAGAAGTACTTCTAGTTGTAAAAGACTAGAATCAAGCAAATGTCTATCAAAAGTGGACTAAGAATTGAAAAAATCAAGGTATCTACTCAGTAGAGTCCTCTATAGTCAAAGAAATACAGAATTTGTTTGTTTTACCATGGAGAAATCTTTATGACAGATACACATCCCCGTCCACCTCTCTCAGCCTTCCTTTTCTTAAAAATAACATACTGTATATACCAAAGAAGCAAGGTGGAGAAAAATATTTTTTACACTACTTTTAAGGGAAGATGAGGGCTGCATGTATAGGTCAGTAGTAGCGCACTTTCCTAGCATTCCCAAGGCCCTGAGGTCAATCCTCAGTACCAGTAAAAATACACCATTAGCCAGGCATGATGGCACATGCCTGTAATTGCAGTATTTGGGAGGCTGAGACATGATGATTGAAGGTCTGAGGCCAATCTCACCAACTTTGCCAGACCCTGTTTCAAAATAAAATAGGGCTGGGGTTGTGGCTCAGGTAGCCTGCCACTGGGTTCAATCCCTGGTACAGAAAAAAAAAAGAAACAGAAAAGGAGGGTAAGAGAGAAAGAATGAGTATGTATACAGCTATATTCATTATTCACATATTTCATATTATTCATGTATTCACCTATTTCCTAAAATTTATTCGTAATGCTAAAATCAGTATTTCAAAGATTTCCCTTTAATTCTCAGATACACATACATGCAGAGCAGTGAAAACTTTCAGTTGCCTGACACATACTTTTCCAGCCAAGGTCAAACAAGGCGACACTCTGCCGTCTTGTTTCAATGTTCATGTTGTAAACAAAAGTGCTTTTCATGAATGTATGCCACATTTTCAAATGTTTATGCTTTCCATTTGTGATTTCACTGTTTACAATGGTCCCCGAGTGTAGTGCTAAAGTACTGTCTAGTGTTTTTTAAATTCAAGGAAGGCTGTCATGTGCCTTTGGGTAAAAATAACATGTGTTAGAAAAGTTTAATTCAGATATTAGTTGTAATGCTGTTGGCTATAAGTTCAATGTTAATAAACAACAGTATATATTAAATAAGGTGTCTTTATACAGAAACACTCATAAAGCAAGGTAATGTACTGAGTAATGAAAATATTGTAACTACAAGATCATAGGAACTTAATTCTGTATTTTCCATGAGAAATATGGTTTGGTTTTTGTTAATTCAGTATTTGTAGCACTTCATAGAACATAACTACCACAGATAACAAGAATTAACTATAAATCAAAAACATTGAAAATATGGTTTTTCAATGGAAGTGGGAGGAAAACCGAGGAGGGGACAGAAATTGAAGATTTACATAAAATTGCTTTGTAGATTTAACTTTGGAATTATGTAAATGTTTTGTATAATTATAAATAAATAAGAAACAATCTCTGAAAATCAAAAGTATGAAATAAGTGAACATTACTATATTAAGGAGGTGATATAGCCATTGGAGAGGAATTTTCGTGATTTTAGAACACTTTAACTGTAAATTTCTAGTGGGATGTATGTGAAGGACAAAAAAGAACTGCATAACTGTCCTAAACTGTTTAGTAATTGTATTGTTAATAGTACAGTAATACAATTGAAATTACTATTCTGAAACTATTATGTGTCCTGGGCTTGGGCAAAAAAATGAATGAAAATCTAGAAGTGTTTTCGTTTTGGAAAGCATGGATGTTATCCAAGACTACTGAGGTCATGTTAAAAGGACTCGCAGCCGACTTAGAAGGTTTCTACTGGTCATATATTGGACAACTTGAGCATCAAAAATAAGAATAACTGCAGTGGACTGTGAAACACATCAGAGGTGTTTAAATCTCTTATGTTCACAATGATACCTAGAAAAACTTGTTGGAAACTTTTGGAGTGTACTAGGAAATCAGATCATTATTTATAAACTGATAAAGGAAGCAGTATAAAAGATTTACTTGTCCTATCTGCAAGAAGTAAACCTCATGGCAACCAAGTGGTGGATGAGGGAAGGTTTGTCGTCATAGAGATAATGGAGCCACTAACTGAGCAAGGACTATTGGAATTAATACCACTATTTTGTGACCCTGAATGAAATAATGGATCTAGATAATCTTCATTGGTGGGAAATATTACAAAATGCCTAACCCTTCCTTCTGTGCCTCCTGATGAAAATACACACCACCACACAAAATGTCCTTGATTAAAAAGGCAAACCTAGATCTGTTCAAGTCTCTAGGTCTACCTACCAGTTTACATGAGATATGGGGACAGAGGATCATGTTAAAACACCATCACCAGGATACAATATATAAATGTGGGAAACTACCAAACAACTTACGTTCTTAAACAGATAATCTGCAAGATACAGAGTCAGAGGGAAAACCAGTAAATTAAAAATTTAAGAGAGACTTCAACCAGTTGCAGCAAAGGACTACAGATCCTGATTAAAATAAACTTTCGAAAAAAATTTTAGACATCTAGGAAATTTGTAGACAATATCACAAGATAGGAATTGTTGAGTTATTTTAGGAACAAATAACGGTACTGTGGTTATGTTTTTGAAATCTGTTAGAGATATGTACTAAGATTTATGGATTAAATGATAAAATACCTGGAGTTTGCCTCAGAATAATGCATATTGAGTACCTGGTGATTTCCTTTGATTTTGGTAAATTTGAAGGTGAATGGTGAGATACTTATACTATTCTATTATGTGTCTGAAAATTTCTCTAAGAAATATGCAGTAACATTAAATGGGGAGGTTAAACTCTAATATTTCATTAAAGTCCATTAGATTTTAAAGGGTTTGATGTCAGAATAACAACTAAGTAAAATTAAACCCATCCTAGAATTTTAATATATATTTTAAAATATTGAATTAATTAAGTGGAAATAAGGTAGATTTGGTCTTCCATATACCAATCCTGGAATCTTGGAAAATTCCCTAAGAGATGAATAGCAAGCAAGTTTAGGTATCAAAAATACAGAAATCATTTATGATGGTGGATTGGTACATTCACAATAGAACCAACAATTTTGATGCATGTCATAATATAAATATCTCTAAGGTAATAAATACACAGGGAAAAAATTTATTTCCACTAATATTTTTTTTTAGGCATTTGACCTTATCACAGACTGACATGGCAGCATTAACAGGAGGAAAGGTAATATCTTCTCTAATATTAGACAATTTGGTCATCAAAAAATGATAGCAATTCTTAAATGAGCAACTTTTGCTTTTAACAGGGATTTCCCTTCTTGTTTCAACATATTCGTGATGGCATCAATATAAGACAAACTTGTAATCTGATTTTCAGCCTGTGTCGGTACAATAATCGACTTGCAGAACATGTAAGTGCTGAAAGTAGTCTTAAAGTTTTTTTGTACTTTAAAAAGGAATATTCTGAAATCCTCTTTTTTTTGTTTTAGATCGTATCTATGCTTTTTACATCAATAGCAAAGTTGACTCCTGAGGTATGTGAACATTTGTTAGTTCGTGTTTTTAAAACTACTATCAGCACTGATACTTCTTTCAGATAAGCTTTTATACTTGTTCAGGTTAACCCCATAAACTGGTAACCTTTTTTCTTTTTTTTTAATTTTTGGTAGTGTATAATTTGCATAAACTGAATTACTCCTTCATGTTTTACTATCAGGAATACAAGTTTTCCAACTAAATAAGTAAATTTGGTATATCAAGAGTGCAACCTAGGCCGGGCATGATGGCGCACGCTTGTAATCCCAGCATTTGGGAGGCTGAGACCGGAGGATCCGGGTTCGAGGCCAGCCTCAGCTACCTAGTGAGGCACTCCGCAACTTAGTGAGACTCGGTTTCAAAATAAAGAATAAAAAACAGGGCTAGGGGTGTAACTCGGAGGTAGAATGCCCCTGAGTTCAATCCCCAGTACCGCAAAAAAAAAAAAAAAAGAGTGCAACCTACCTAGGTATGGTGGCACACATCTGTAATCCCAGTACTTGGGACGCTAAAATAGGAGATTGCAGCTTCACACCTGCCTTGGCAACTTAGTGAGACCCCATTTCCAAATAAAAAATAAAACAGGACTGGGAGTGTAGCTCAGAGGTAGAATGCCCTTGGGTTCATTCCCCAGCACCACAGGGAAAAAACAAAACAAAACAAAAGAATGCAACCTAGGTGCTAAGCTTTGAAATTGTTTGGTTTGAAACATATATCATAATTATATGCACAGAAAAAGTAGACTGACCAGTGCTCTGCCTATGTGGGGTAATATATGGAATATAGAAGCCAGATGTGGTGGCACATGCTTGTAATCCCAGTACTTGGGAGGCTGAGACAGGAGGATCCCAGGTTCATGGCCTGGCTCAGCTACTTAGGGAGGCCCTCCACAACTTAGTAAGACCCTGTTTCAAAATAAAGAATAAAAAATAGGATGGGGGATATAGCTTAGAGGTAGAATGCCTCTGGGTTCAATATCCCCAGTACCACCACCCCCCCAAAAAATATATATATATATGTATATAAATATAATATAGAATGTAATATGGGAGTGGATTTTTTGCTTTTTACTGCAAATTGAACCTAGGGGTTTCTACCCCCAGGCTACAGAGAAGTTGGGCATTCTTATCACCAAAAATAAAAAATAAAGGATAAGTATGTGAGTTAATGTGTAGGTTAATTAGCTGGATTTTTTGGGGGGGAGGGGGGGTTGTACTTAGAATTGAACCCAGGGGCATTTTACCTCTGAGCTATACCCCTAGTCTTATTTTATTTTTATCTTGATTATATGCAGGAGTTTTAATTATTTTTTGTTTGGTTTTGTGGTAGTGGGAACTGAACCCAGGGGCATTCTACCTCCAAGCTACATCCCCAGTCCTTACTGTTTTTTGTTTCGAAACAGGGTCTTGGAGCCGGGCGTGGTGGTGCACGCTTGTAATCCCAGCATTTGGGAGGCTGAGACTGGAGGATCCGGGTTCGAGGCCAGCCTCAGCTACCTAGTGAGGCACTCGGAAACCTAGCAAGACCCGGTTTCAAAATAAAGAATACAAAATAGGGCTGTGGGTATAGCTCAGAGGTAGAATGCCCCTGAGTTCAATCCCCAGTACCGGAAAAAAAAAAAAAGAGAAAACAGGGTCTTGGGCCAGGTGTGGTGGCACATGCTTGTAATCTCAGAACTCAGGAGGCTGAGACACGAGGATTTATAGGTTCGAAACCAGCCTCAGCAACTTAGATTGACCCTCCACAACTTAGTGAGATCCTGTTTCAAATTAAAAATAAAATAGGGCTGGGGATACAGCTTGGAGGTAGAATGTTCCTGGGTTCAATTCCCAGTACTGCAAAAAAAATAAAGAATAAAAATAGGGCTGGGAGCCAGGCGTGGTGGTGCACACTTGTAATCTCAGCATTTGGGAGGCTGAGACTGGAGGATCCGGATTCGCAGCCAGCCTCAGCTACCTAGTGAGGCCCTCCGCAACTTAGTGAGACCCTGCGTCAAAATAAAGAATAAAAAAATAGGCTGGGGCTGTAGCTCGGAGGTAGAATGCCCCCGGTTCCATCCCCAGTACTGCAAAAAAAAAAAAAAAAAAAAATAGGGCTGGGGGTACAGCTCAGAGATAGAATGCCCTGGGGCTCAATCCCCAGTACCACAAAAAAAGTGGGGGACAGCCTTGGTAGGTTGCTGAGAGTCTCACTACATTGTGGAGGCTGTCCTCAAACCTGTGATTCTCCTGTCTCAGCCTCCCAAGTACTGGGATTATAGGCTTGTGCCACCCACACCCAGTAGTATTGACTGTGCTCTGCTAACCTAACAGATCAGATTTAAATGTGATGTATAGAAGAGATTATGTCTTTTCTGCTGAAAGACACTGTTTCAAATTGATGTAAATGTAAATGTGTATATTTCTTACAGGCAGCAAATCCTTTCTTTAAATTGTTGACTATGCTAATGGAGTTTGCTGGTGGGCCTCCAGGAATGCCTCCCTTTGCATCTTATATTTTGCAGAGGATATGGGAGGTAAGTCTTCCACCAGGTGTTTTCAATATTTCTTTTTCTGAGGATTTTTTTTTTATAATACAATCTGCAATCACCCCCAGTCCTATTATTTGTTCTTTATTTTAAAAATGGTCTCACTGAGCCGGGCATGGTGGCGCACGCTTGTAATCCCAGCATTTGGGAGGCTGAGACCAGAGGATCCGGGTTCAAGGCCAGCCTCAACTACCTAGTGAGGCACTCCACAACTTAGTGAGACTCGGTTTCAAAATAAAGAATAAAAAATGGGGCTGGGGGTATAGCTCGGAGGTAGAATGCCCCTGAGTTCAATCCCCAGTACCGCAAAAAAAAAAAAAAAAACCGGTCTCACTAAGTTGCAGAGGGCCTCACTAAGTAGCTGAGACTGGCTGAGAACCTGTGATCCTCCTGTCTCAGCCTCCCAAGTACTGGGATTACAAGCATGTGCCACCACGCCCAGCTAATCACTACAATCTTAGGAACCAGTTTCTTCTTACTTGGGTACCCTTTGTAAGTCACAGGTCCCAAGAGGAAAAAAGTTTTGGTCAGAAAGTTTGGAGAGAAATAACTCTCCAAGATATTTTAATTTTTTTCTTGTAGAGTTAAACAGATTCAAGCAGTGAAAGATCTCATTCATCTCCCTCAAGAAAGATTCCACAAGTTACTAGAAGCCCTAGAAATAAAAACTGTTTTCAGCAGTTAACAGAAAGTCCAACTACTTTTCTTCTAGAATTATTACCACAGTTATAAAATTTCTCCTTAGTGAATACAGGAAAGCTCTAGCTGAGGGTTCATTAAGCTTCCCTTTAAAGGGCAACAAAGCCCTAATCATCTATGCCTAAATGCAGCCATAGACAATTAGTAAATAAGTGGGCATGGCTGTGTTCCAAGAAAATGACAAAATAGGCAGCCACCGATTTTAGCCCAGAGACCCAAAGTTTGCCTTGCACTGGATACCTAAGGTTTCTTTTTCCTATGTGGAGAAAAATCTCCACAGCAGTGTAGTGAGCTATTTTATTTTCTCAATAGTAATAAATTAGCCGGGCATGGTGGCACACGCTTGTAATCTCAGTACTTGGGAGGCTGAGACTGGAGGATCTGGGTTTGCGGCCAGCCTCAGCTACTTAGGCCCTCCACATCTTAGTGAGATCCTGTTTCAAAATAAAGAATAAAAATAGGACTGGGGGTATAGCTCAGAAGTAGAATGCTCCTGGGTTCCATCCCCAGTACCACAAAAAAAAAAAAAAAGTACTT
Organism: Graphiurus murinus; assembly: GCA_004027655.1. Lineage (NCBI taxonomy): Eukaryota > Metazoa > Chordata > Mammalia > Rodentia > Gliridae > Graphiurus > Graphiurus murinus. The sequence continues at coordinate 10,623 of PVLC010036541.1, forward strand.
TTAAGCTGGACATTGTGGTTCATGCCTGTAATCCCAATACTTGGGAGGCTGAGAAAGGATTATAGGTTCAAAGCCAGCCTCAGCAGCTTGGGGAGACTATTTCTAAATAAAATAAAAAGGGCTGAGGGTGTAGCTCAGCGGTAGAAGACCCTGGGTTCCACCCCAGTATTACAAAATAAAAAAATTTTAAAAAGTACTTTTAAATAAACTGGGTATGGTGCTAACTTTTTTTTTTTTTCATTAGTGACGATGGAACCCAAGGTATTCTACTTCTGAGCTACACCCCAGCCCTATTTTTATTCTTTAGTTTGAAACAGGATCTCACTAAGTTGTAGAGATCCTACTAAGTAGCTGAGGCTGCCCGCAAACCTGCGATCCTCCTGTCTCAGCCTCACAAATACTGGAATTACAAGTGTGTGCCACTACTCCCGGCTCACTATAATTTAAAACGCTGAAAATTAGAATAAATATTTTATATCTTTGCATAAAACTTCAGAAAACAAAAGCATCCTTAAAAATAGGGAAAACTTGAAATGCTTAATGGCATATTCCAAAAGTAAATAAAGTAACTGCACATTTAGTTGACCTTGTATTTTGTTCTTGTCGTTTTATTTTTAGGTGATTGAATATAATCCTTCTCAGTGTCTCGATTGGTTGGCAGTGCAGACACCCCGAAATAAACTGGCACATAGCTGGGTCCTACAGAATATGGAAAACTGGGTGGAACGGTTTCTTTTGGCTCACAATTATCCTAGAGTCAGGACTTGTAAGTCAAATATCCAGAATTTATCAAACCATTTATTGTTGTTCTACATTTTGGGGTTTTGTTTGTTTTTTAAGTTACCTACAATATACCTATTGTATAATACAAAGCTCTTGGAGATTTTCTTAAAGGTCCAAGTTATATTAGTATTTGAAACCTGTGACAGTGTTTTAAACATATCTTCAGTGTTTGGTTTTTTTTTTTTTTTTTTTTTGTGGTACTGGAGATTGAACTCAGGGGTGTCTACCTCCGAGCTACCCCCAGCCCTATTTTTTATTCTTTATTTTGAAACCGGGTCTCACTAAGTTGTGGAGTGCCTCACTAGGTAGCTGAGGCTGGCCGTGAACCCGGATCCTCCAGTCTCCTCCTGAATGCTGGGATTACAAGGGTGCGCCACCACGCCCGGCTGTTTGGGATTTTTTTAAGAATAGGAAACCTTGTTCTTTCTTGGATGACATCAGTATTATAATTTTTGATTCCTTGCTTGATAGAGTCATGATGTGTGATCAACATTTGTGAAGAAAGTAATAAAAGATCAGAAAATCTTGCTTAAAAGTAACTCTTGAGGAAGCTAGGAGTGAAATAGTAATAAAGACAGAATATACTGACTAAAATTATGGGCCAGGCATGGTGGCGCACATTTGTAATCCCAGTACTTGGGAGGCTGAGACAGGAGAATCACAGATTTGCAGCCAGCCTTAGCTACTTACTGAGGCTCCGCAACTTAGTGAGACTTGGTTTCAAAATAAAGAATAAAAAATAGGGCTGGGGGTGTAGCTCAGAGGTAGAATGCCCCTGGGTTCCATCCCTAGTGCCCTCCCCCCCGAAAAATAAAAATAAAATTATGAGAGTTAAATAATAAACACCTTTATTATGCACATGCCAGTGGAAAATATTTAAAAAGATAAGTTCACAGAATAAGAAATTGCTTGTAAATAAACATAGAATATGTTCACTTTTGAAAGTTTGAAGAAATGAAAAGCAAAAGTAGTACAAATTTTGACATTTCTTTCATCATTGAAAATCATTTCCCGCCAGGCGTGGTGGTGCACGCTTGTAATCCCAGTACTTGGGAGCCTGAGACCGGAGGATCCAGGTTTGCAGCCAGCTTCAGCTACCTAGTGAGGCACTCCGCAACTTAGTGAGACCCTGTTTCAAAATTACGAATACAAAATAGGGCTGGGGGTGTAGCTCGGAAGTAGAATGCCCCTGGATTCAATCCCCAGTACCACAAAAAAAAAAAGAAAAGAAAATCATTTTCTAGCTATTCACCGAGAGAGCCTAAAATCAGTGACATTCAAATAGCAACAAGCACATCCAGTACCCAGATATTAGATTCTGAGCACCATTTTCCAATTAAATTCACAAAGGGCACAAAGCTAAACTAAAAGAGCCTTCAATGGCTAGACTTGAAATTTTTTAAATAAGAAAGTAAATAGCATAACACTCTATTATAACCCAAAGTATATAAAATAAACATCTATGAGACCATGTCACACAATTGAATAACAGGGCTGGAGACGTAGCTCAATAATAGAGCACTTTCCTTGCATGCAGGAGGCCCTCGGTTCAATCCCCAGCACCACCACACACACACACAAAAAGCTGGATGTGGAGGTACACACATGTAATCCCAGTACTTGGGAGGCTCAGACACTCGGCTATCAAGTTGGAGGATGGTTCAGCAAGTAGTTAGACTCTCAGCAACCTAGCAAGACCCTGTTTCAAAACAAAAATAAAATTGGGCTGGTGAGTGTAGCTTGGGGGTAGAATGCCCCTGGGTTCAATCTCCAACACCGAAAAAGCCCCCAGAATTGAATGAGTAAATGCAGAAGAAACAATTCGATTTAGAATTCCATATAATTGATGTGCATGCCTCAAGTAGTAGAGTTGCTCTATTCTACTTGAGGCGCTTAGTAATTTGCTTTCAGAGTAGAGTATGTGAGAGATGAAGGAATTAACTTTACAATAAAGAAACTTGACAGACACTAACTCAGCCAATTGATTAAGGTTAATATTAAGTCAGATTGATAGTGCATACCTTTGATATGATATGATATGATGTGAATGGTGCTTCATTTCTTTGATGTTCTTCTCAAAAAACCACATCCTGAGTCAAACCATGATTAACATCTCACAAATTCAGTTTTAAGGACCAACTGACTTGAGTACTATTCAAAACCAAGAAAAACAAGGAAAGTGTTTTTATTGTTGTTTTTCTTTTTTTGTGTGTGTGGTACTGGGGATTGGACCCAGGGGTATTCTACCGCTGAGCTCCACCCCAGCCCTATTTTTTATTCTTAGTTTTGAAACGAAGTCTCACTAAGTTGTGACTGGCCACAAACCTGGATCCTCCTGTCTCAGCCTCCCTAGTACTGGGATTACAAGCGTGCGCCACCACGCCCGGCTAGGAAAGTCTTAAGAATTGCCACATCCAAAAGGAGCTTAAGGAGACAGGATGGGATCCTAAAACAAACAGAAGGACATTAGGATAAAACTAATGAAAACTAAATAAAATTTGGATATTCATTAAGAATAATGTGCCTGTCTTGGTTTCTTAGTCACAACAAGTAAAACGTAATAATGGATGTTAAAAATAGAGGAAGCTGGGTGAGAAATGTACGAGAATAATTATTCTACCATTTTCAGCTGCTTGCAGTGGCACACACCTGTAAACCCAGTATTTGGGGAGCCTGAGACAGGAGAATTGCAGATTGGAGGCCAGTGGGTAGTAACTTATCGAGACCCTGTTTCAAAATAGAGTATAGCTCAGAAATAGAATATCCCCAGGTTCAATCTCCAGTAGACACACACACACACAACAGAAAAACACCTTTCAGTGCAGGGTGCGCATGGATTGACATTACCACTCCTCTCGTGGGCTTGTTTTCCTGCTGTTTTATTTAACCTCACAGTAATAAGGTATTCGTAATAGCTAACATGTTTTTGGTTGACATGTTTTTGTTTCTTAAGCTCTGAACATAAAACAAAATACTTAGAAAAGCTGTGCCATTTTGCACTCCACACCATTTCAGGCATTCTAGTGTAAGTTATCCATGATAGGATGTCCAGGGACATTATTTATAATTGTGAAAAATTGAAAACTGCTCAGTAGCTCAGAGGTACCACACCCAGCTAGCAAGACTATTTGTTTTGGGGGGTTTTTTTGGTACTAGGGATTGAACTCAGGGGCATTCTACCTCCGAGCTACACCCCCAGTCCTATTTTTAATTCTTTATTTTGAAACAGGGTCTCACTAAGTTGTGGAGGGCCTCACTAAGTAGCTGAGGCTGGCCGTGAACCTGGATCCTCCAGTCTCAGCCTCCCAAATGCTGGGATTACAGGTGTGTGCCACCACGCCCGGCTGTATTTTTCTTAAAACAAGTTAGTAAAATGAAACTGCTGAGCTAGGAATGAATTGTTAATTGTTACGTGCCATTTTCAGATAACAGTGATGACGATAGTATATGCACTTGCCTGCTATCCCAGTACTCGCCAGCCTCAGCAACTTAATGAGACCCTGTTTCCAAATTAAAGATAAAATAGGGCTGGAGGTGTAGCTCAGAGGTAGAATGTCACTGGTTTGAATCTCTAGTGCTGCAAAAAATAGAAAACAAGTAACATGTATAAATCAACTAACAGCCTCTAATATGTAGTGGTGGTACACACTTGTAATTCCAGTGCTTGGGAGGCTGAGATAGAAGGATCGTAGGTTTGAGGCCAGCCTCAGCAACTTAGCAAGACCCTCAGCAATCTAATGATACCTATTTCAAAATTTAAAAAATAAAATAGGGCTGCGGGTGTAGCCCATAGGTAAAACACCCCTGGGTTCAATTCCTAGTACCACATACACAGAATAGAAGTTATAGAGAAATGCCAGGCGTGGTGGCACACGCTTCTAATCCCAGCATTTGGGAGGCTGAGACCGGAGGATCCGGGTTTGTGGCCAGCCTCAGCTTAGTGAGGCACTCTGCAACTTAGTGAGACCCTGTTTCAAAATAAAGAATAAAAAATAGGGCTGGGGGTGTAGCTTGGAGGTAGATTGCCCCTGAGTTCAATCCCCGGTACCACAAAAAAAAAAAAAAAAAAAAAAAAAGATGTTATAGAGAAATACTTCTAAATACTGCAAAATAGTTCTAAGAAATGTCTGAATGTTTTGAGAAAAGAAAAATGGAGACAATGGTTGTCTTAAAGTGGTTGGAGCCAGGCCTGGTGGCACACACTTGTAATCTCAGGACTTGGGAGACTGAGACAGAGTTTAGCAGGTTCAAAGTCAGCAATTTAACAAGTCTCTCAGTAACCTAATTTATTTGTTATTTATTTATTTATTTATTTATTTATTTATTTATTTATTTATTTATTTATTT